>JBBBDQ010000505.1:1575000-1720000 GCA_037127315.1 Ascarosepion bandense | reverse complement strand
AGAGAATTTATCAAGGCAAATGCAAGAATTTTATTTTGTAATCAGTATTCATGGATAAGAACAGAAAGTTTGTTAGTTTTTCAAAATGTTTATATTAAAGAGCGCCCATAAATATTCATCATGTTTCCTGAAAAGGTAAGTTATGGAGGACTCAAAGTGACATATTTTAATGCCGAATAAACGTGAGTAAAAGGTGTTCTTGAAAACTTTATATAAATGTATATCCAAGAAGTATTAATTTGGGATTAATTTATGTGTTACTTAATTAAATTAGCTTTAATTAAATTTAACCTTTTTCTTCTATTCTTTTAACATTTTTATCGTCATGAATGTTGGCTGGCGAAGGAGGTAATTCTTTTAGGAATGGGGATACGTGAAAAATTATATTCAGATAAAGTCCCACGGAAGACGAAAAGGGACAGCTAAGAAAAGTGTTCCTGTTTTCTTTATTCACATTGTCCTTTTACAGATATTATTATATAAGTACTAGAAGTATAGCCCGGAGTTGCTCGGGTGTAATGAAAGCTTTAAAACTAATCCATGGTCCTGGAGCTCAGACTCTATGTACGTTGGCACGAAAGACTAAAAAGCAATAGTTGTTTCCAGTTAATGCGAAACCGTAGACTGAAAGAATGGATATAAATCAAATCTTGATTTCCTTGTATTGATATAAAATTTTCTGCAAAATTGAAACTTCTGAATATCGTTTCTTATGTTTTGTCTATGAGTGATTCGATTTTGATTAAAATCGGACCACTCCTTCTATAACCCGATTTTTTCGATAATCGATTTTCGATATTTATCGGGGGTACCTCGACACAAAACCTAGCTAAGAACACTCACAGACGCTTATGATACAACTGTGTAAATTTTCTAGAAAATCGGTTCAGCCGTTTCGGAATCTATAGGTAACGGATACACACACACACACACACACAAAGTTTCATTTATAAATAAGTTTAGATACGTCGATTTTGTGAAAATGAATATTTGATACCTGATATATATATATATATATATATATATATATATATAAAAGAAAAATTAAGGCAGACACGTTATTTCATGGTAAATCGGATGTGTGGGCTATTTCAGGCGAACCATCATCAGCTTCCGTCTTTATTATACAAACGATTTTACACGAATCCTTTGTACAATAAAGACAGAAGCTGATGATGGTTCGCCTGAAATAGACCACACTTCAGATTTACCATGAAATAACGTATCTGCCGTAATTTTTCTTATATTGTTCTATATGTATTAATATACATATATATTTACAGCTCTCTTAGAGAGTTATCCTACCACTGTATGTACAGGATATTCCTTTGGATTCTTCTATACCCACACCGAATGCTGATATATATATATATATATATATATATATATATATATTATTGTATTTATTTTTAATCCTACATCTTTATTATGTCGAACGTTATTTTTGGTGGATAATCGTATTGGAAATAGACGTTGTGTTTTTATTTTTAAACGCTATGTATTATATTTATTTTCCTGCACTCGACAGATCGTATTTCTTTTAAGATTTTTTATGCCCAGACCTATACATATGCACACATCGTTTAAAAATAAAATAAATATGCCTGTCTATTTTAAATAGTGGTATCCACGAAAGAAACATTTTAATATATATATATATATATATATATATATATATATATATATATATATATCATTGCTTTATAAAATTAAAGGATTGAAAATGAAGTTAGAATCAACACTGCATGGGGCCTGTGAGTTTTTATACATTAACCTATTTTTGTCCAAATACCACTGTTTACCTTAGTTTACATGTAGAAACGCTCTGCCCAAGACTGAATGTTATTGTTTAATGTAATTTTTAAATACATACATACACTCACTCACTCACACACACACACACACACACACACACACACACACACACACACACACGTGTGTGTGTGTGTGTGTGTGTGTGAGTGAGTGAGTGTATGTATGTATTTAAAAATTACATTAAACAATAACATTCAGTCTTGGGCAGAGCGTTTCTACATGTAAACTAAGGTAAACAGTGGTATTTGGACAAAAATAGGTTAATGTATAAAAACTCACAGGCCCCATGCAGTGTTGATTCTAACTCTACCCAAGAAAACCAGACCAGCAGAATATCATACTGCTACCAAAGAGCCGACTGGGACTCGTTCAGGGACTTCCTCTGCGACGTCCCCTGGAACAACGTCTTTGATCTTCCTGTCGAAGACTGTGCCTCCGAAGTCTCCTCTTGGGTTAAGGCTGGCATCGATGCTTTTATCCCTGCCAGAAAATTCCAACTAAAACCAAATTCGTCCCCCTGGTTGCTCGGCCGCTATTGCCCACCGGAACCATCTCTTCCGGCTCTATCGAAGCTGCTCGTCGAACCAAAACAGGCGCCTTTTCACCTCAGCACGGAACAAGTGTAAAAAAGTACTGAACGAAGCCAAGGGGGCGTTTGCTACCAGAATTAGGCAACGCATAGCATCCTCTAAGTTTGGCTCCAAAGATTACTGGCGTCTCTGCAAAAGCGTGCTCAGCAGGAACAAGACTTCAATACCCCCACTAATCAATGAATTTGAAGTTCTCACCTCCCCAGCTGACAAGGCTGAATGCTTTGCCCGTAGATTCTCAACCAATTCGACACTGGACTCGTTAGCAATACCTACACCAGACTTCCCACCCAGAACTAAGGCTCAAATAAATAACGTCCACATTACACCCTCGCTGGTCGCCAAGATAATTGCGCAACTTGACCCACACAAAGCGAGCGGCGGTGACGGAATCCCAGTCATAGTACTGAAGAAATGTGCCCCAGAACTCTCCTCTGTCCTCTCTAAACTCTATAACCTCTGCCTATCTGCTTCCTGCTTTCCTGCCTGTTGGAAGTCCTCCTGCGTAGTACCTATATTTAAGAATTCTGGCGAACCCTCAGACCCCGCCAATTACCGTCCTATTAGTCTCCTTCCAATCTTTGGCAAAGTTTTCGAAGCCATTATCAACGCCGAGATGATTCAGCATCTCATGGCCAACGGGCTTCTCTCTGACAAACAGTATGGGTTTCGCTTCACCAGGTCTACTGCTGATATGCTAACGACCATTACCGAATACATATACCAGGCACTTGACAAGAATGGTGAAGCCCGAACCGTTGCCTTGGATATCTCCAAAGCATTCGACAGGGTCTGGCATGCTGGCCTCTTGTGCAAACTGCGGAGCTATGGGATAACTGGACATCTGTTTGACCTCATCCAGTCTTTCCTCTCTAACCGCACATTGAAGGTGGTATTAAATGGGCATGCCTCCCAAAACTACCAGACGAACGCGGGCGTCCCTCAAGGTTCTATCCTAGGTCCCACGCTCTTTCTGATCTACATTAATGATCTCCCCGACACCATTAGATCCCAAGTTGGCATGTATGCCGACGACACAACAATCTACTCCCGCATCGATCAGAAACCAGGTCTGGACGACAAAGTGAACCTCGCTGCCGTACTTGAAAGGGACCTCCAATCCGTAGTGACCTGGGGTAGGAAATGGTTGGTAAATTTCAATGCCTCCAAAACAAAGCTGTTATCAACTAATCACCATAGACAATCGCATCTACCTCCCATTAGCATGGGACAGGCTAGCCTCTCAGAGAGTAAAATACTACGCCTCCTTGGCCTTACACTCTCGGCGGACCTCAAATGGAATGACTATATTGAATCCATTGCCAAATCTGCTGCTATGAAAGTGGGCTCCCTGTGCAGGGCCCGGAAATTTTTCCCAACTGAATCTATTCTGCACATATACAAATCTACCATCCGCCCATGTATTGAATATTGCTGCCATATCTGGTCGGGTGCCCCTGCTGCTCTCCTTGGGCTTCTTGACAAAATACAAAAGAGGATCTGTAACGTGGTTGATACTGACTTGGCAGACCGGCTGCAGCCGCTCTCACACCGGCGTGATGTGGCTTCCCTGTGCCTCTTCTGCAAGTACTTTCATGGCTTCTGCTCCGATGAGCTTAGATCACTGGTGCCGCCTAAGCACGAATTTACACGAGATACTAGATTAGCAACTAGGTCCCACCCTTTTACAGTTAAACAAATAAGATGTAACCGTAAATTCTACTCCAACAGCTTCTTTTCTCGCGCTTCCCGCCTGTGGAACTCCCTTCCACAAGTCTGCTTTCCCGACAGTTACAATCTCCAGGTGTTTAAATGTAGGGTCAATAGACACCTCCTATCACACTAACTCCCAACTATTCTCACAACACTCTCATCTACCCAACCCTCATTCTCGGTATCCTTACCCGCCTATCACCCACCCTCTGTCATTTCCTATATTTAATCAGCCTTTCTCCACTCTACGTAGCCCCCTGCACAGTAGTGGCAGTGACATGCCTTGCTCGGGGTGAAACGCTTATAAAAAAAAAAAAAATAAAGGCTTCTAACTATATATATATATATATATATATATATATATATATATATATATATATATATATATATATATATATGAATAGAATAAGTAAAGAACAGGTAAAAAAAAAGTATTTTTACTCTAACATGTTTCATTTTAAGAAGATTCTTCAGAAATTTATTCAAGACGAATGGTTTAACATATATTTAAATTAAAAAAAATCTTTTTAAATTTAAAAGAAATCTTTTAAATCTGATGAAGCTTGTTAAAATGAAACATGTTAGATTAAAGACATTTTTATCTTACCTGTTCTTTACTTATTCTATTCATATATATATATATATATATATATATATATATGGAAATGTCTCCTATGCCCCGTTTCGTCCTTCCGAACTTTTGTTTAATATTTACGTTGAAGGAAAACGAACGCAAGTGGCGCTGAACTTTTTACCCAATTTGTATGAGTTTTTTTTGTAATTCTGCCTCTCTAACACCTGTCACTAGTACTTTTAAATATAAGCATACACACACCTACCCACACGAGCATACACATACACCCCCGCGCTCACACACACATTTGTGTTCGTGTGTATATAAGAGCGAGCGAGCGAGCGAGCGAGAGAGAGAGAGAGAGAGAGAGAGAGAGAGAGAGAGAGATTAACTGACTGACATAACGTTAACGGAGATATCTATCTTATTACTGTACACTTATAAATAATGCAGGCAAAACAAAAGCGATATGGTCATAGTTTCCTGCCACAAGGTAGGCAGGTAGATGGACTGACACAAACAAATTGGAATAAATAGATAGTTAACTAGTTAGGTAGCTTGATATAGGTATCAACAGTTTGTGATATATAGATAGATAGATAGATAGATAGATAGATAGATATAAACAAACAAATTGGGAGAGATATATGTCAACAGTCTGTGATATAGAGATAGATATGAATAAATCTCGATATATATATATATATATATATATATATATATATATATATATGAAATAACTTTAATCCAAACGGAAAAGTAAGAAGGTAATCCCAAAAACCTGATTCTAATTAATATTAAAAATTTAATATTAAAAATGATACAGGTGGAGAGCTTAATGTAATTAAAATTACAGATTTAATTATAAAATAAAATTCGAAATTTATTTTATTTTAGATAGATAGATAGATAGATAGATAGATAGATAGATATGAACACAGTGAAAGGGACAGAAAAATAGATGAATGGATACAAAGGTAATGAACAGAGATAGATAGATAGATAGATAGATAGATATATAGATAGATAGATAGATAGATAGATAGATAACGCTTTATAATTAGAACGTTTTTTTAAAATCTTCCTGTCAGTAATAATTTGATTAATAACCTCGCGTGATGCAAACCCTTCATTTCATTCCTACCTTCAAACCATTTGAGTGTCTCTTTATGCATAAAAATGCATCAATTCATTCAGAGATTAGATAGATAAAACATTTACATAAACTTGTTTATGTGCATTTTTATTAGCATAGAAGTAGGATTTTTCTTCTGCCTTTGCAAGTCCCTCCTAGATTTTACCCACATCGGCATCGACATGAGTCGTTTTCACGCAGACATTTGGTAAATTACTGTTCGGATCATTCTCGATTTCGGCTGATCTTTCTCCCTTATTCTGATGTTCGTCAACCAACTTTCTTTCGAGTAACATGAACGTTTTACATTCAAAACACAGTGACCATAATGTGACTGTGTTCAAAGATGATATTGTTGAGTGTTGGCCTTTTCTTTTTTATCCACAATGCTTCCATTATTTTTAGCCCTTTTTTACATATGGATGCTGGTATTATATTCGTATTGTCAACGAGTATGTTACGGATAGATTTTGGTAGGTTTCCATGTGTATTTAAATGAGACCTAATAGAGCTATGGTAACAGAGATGTAACGTGAGTATTATTGTTAAACAGGTAGGAGTATATTCAATGTAATTATATACATACTAGCAGTATAGCCCGGCGTTGCTCGGGTGTAATGAAAGCTTTAAAACTAATCCATGGTCCTGGAGCTCAGACTCTTTGGACGTTGGCACGAAAGACTAAAAAGCAATAGTTGTTTCCAGTTAAAGTGAAAGAAAAATGAATGGATGTAAGTCAAATTTTGATTTCCTGGTATCGATATCAAATAAGTTTTTTCATCGCAAACTGAATTTTGAAGGCTAAATAAGTCCTCTGAGTAAATGGTATCATGGCTGCGACTAAGAAGTACAATTACACCTACTTAGAGCCAAACCCGAACCAAAAACTAAAATAAAAGGGGTGAAAAAAATACAAACATACAGGCAGATAAACAGACACGTTCACAAACATCTTGCTTTTATATATATGTATTATCGATTTTCTGCACTATTGTAAGAACGGAAACCTTGAAACTTTTGAATATCGTTTCTTATGTCTTTGTCTATGATGTATCAAATTTAATGAAAATCGGACCATTCCTTCTATAACCCGATTTTTTCGATTATCGATTTTCGATATTCATCGGGGGTACTTCGACACAAACCCTAGCTAAGAACACTCGCAGACGCTTATAGTACAATTGTGTAAATTTTCAAGAAAATCGGTTCAGCCGTTTCGGAGTCTATAGGCAACAGACACTAACACACAGGCACACAGACAGACAAAGTTCCATTTTTAAATTAGTTTAGATATATAATCTAGATATTCAGTTTAAAGTAAAATATAATTCATCCTTGATAATGGCTAAAGATATAGCTGGCAGCTCTTGGATAGATGAAACATTCGGATATAAGATCACCTGAAAAATTATATAAAAAACTTAATCATAGCAACTTGTCTCTCATTTTTAATGAAACTTGAAGAAAAGATAGATTGCTGCCTAAATACACAATATATATATATATATATATGAATATGACAATTTAGTTTCGCAAGTGACTTACAGCCAGGACGACATCGTGTACAAGATTGTGTAAGAGTGTGATGCTTTAATACCAACGCGACATCCCACGCTGTGAGACAAGAGCGAGGTCTAAGCA
Source organism: Ascarosepion bandense (assembly GCA_037127315.1). Classification (NCBI taxonomy): domain Eukaryota; kingdom Metazoa; phylum Mollusca; class Cephalopoda; order Sepiida; family Sepiidae; genus Ascarosepion; species Ascarosepion bandense. The sequence continues at coordinate 1,712,532 of JBBBDQ010000505.1, read as the reverse complement.
ATTTGTTTTAAGACCAGTAACCTTGTCTTGTCGCATAACACACAATCTTGTACACGATGTGGTCTTGTCTGTAACTCACTTGTGGGACTGAATTGTTATATTCGTCATAAATACCTATCGTCTAAGCTATAAAATGCTCGACACTTATATATATATATATATATATATATATATATATATATATATATATAAATTATTGGTAGTACAAAATCGTATTATGGCAAGAAATAAATTAAGTTTAATACTTGCAGGCATCGTGTAAGAAAACAGGATGGTAAACAAAAATAATGAACACAGGAAGAACGACGGACCGGTTTCAATTCCAACCTCTTCAGGGTCAACTGGGAAAATTTATTTCATCTTTTTTTTAAAAAGTTAAAAATGAAGATGAAATTGTATGACAAGAAAAAAAAATTATTATGGGCAGCAACAAGTGAGAGAAAGAAAAGAAAAAAAAATTGTGGGAAATATTTTTTCTTTTCCCTCTTCTCTTACCTTCCCCCATTCCTCCCTGCAAGCACTAGACGCTGATAGTATGAAGTTAAAGGAGGCAACTTCTCTGTTTAGAGAGAGAGATTGCCTCCTTGGCAATATATATATATATATATATATATATATATATATATATGTGTAGGTTTGATGGGTAAATTGTCGCCAATTATAATTTGAACTTTGTTCATGCGTGTTGTTTTTGATATTATCAACTGTACAGTATAGTAGGGTCAGTTGGGCACCGTCTGTGAGCAAAAAGAACACCATGACGCAATACACTTAACTCTGCCAGAAATTTCGAGACGACATGCTGTACTGCTTGGAATTTACCCCTGATGATCCAATACGAATATCTCACAATATTGGAGTGTGAATCTGAAGCCAGCGCAGAGGGTTTCGCAAATGTTGTCTGAGTCTAATGGCGATTAAGAAGGTGTCTAAAGTGATCGCTTTTTTTGCCTTCCTTCATCTTCCCACATGGCCTCAGATTAAATACAGAAGCCTACATCAAGTGCCTTTAGGACTTAGTACTACCTTGCGTCAAGATGTTGGATGCTTTGACAACAGGACTCTGCACTTTGCCACACGAGTAAGAGAACCCAGTCGTATGTGCCAGACAATTTCTGCAACCACATCTGGCCATTTAACTTCCTAGATTGCAGCTCACTCTATTATTATGTGTGGGGTGTAGTTGGGCGAGAGACTAACAAAATTCTTTGTAACCCCAAAGATGAACTGAAGACAAAGACTTTGGTATTCATCAACTTAAACAAGGAGACCATCCAGAATAGTTGCAAGTCGAGCATAGGCCATCGACGTCTCATCGCCATCGATGAGGTGGTCATCGATGCTTCTGTAACATCGTTTTTACAGGTAGGAATGTTGACCTTACGCAAACCCCTTTTTACCCTCTAGATGATGTAGACAGGTTGCTAACCAAGGCTATAAAACTCAATCTGTCCTGATATTAACTAATAGCTGGAGAGAGAAGAGACGGATTACTACCTTTCCCAAGGGTATTTGCGCGTAAGTGAATGCAACAAATTCAATTCGAACTCGGCTCTCCGATTACCCATTGCTAGACGATATTCACTGCAACACAACGCACATTCAAATCTGGAGGATGTGGTTGCAAACAATGGCGATTTTTATTGAATATATTTTATCTTTCGCCTTCCAAGATATTTTGGTGTAATTTTGAGAAATATATCCGTTCCAATGGGCTCCCAGCGTGATGTAATGGTTAGCAAAATTGTCTTGCTTGAATCATTACAATTGAGTAGCGAGTTCAATCCTGACTGGGTGTCTCTTACTTCCTCCAGGTTTGGTGGTTGGTCGCAGGGCTAACAACCCTGCCCGATAAAAGAACAGTTTCTTACAGAAACAGCAAAAACGCTGCTCTTCACACCAGTGGGTGTAACGGAAACGTTTATCGTTTTATTTATTATCCGTTACAATAAGCTTTCAGTATTTTTTTTTTTTTTTTAATCATCTCACCCCAAGCAAGGCATTCCACTGCCACTATTGTGCATGGGGCTACATAGGGGAAGGTAAAGAGAAGGGAGTGGATAGACATAGGGAATGTCAGGAGAAAGGTGATAGATGAGTAAGGATAGCGAGGATGAGGGTCGGGCAGATGGGAAGAGTGTTTGATAGAATGGGAGCAGGTTAGTGTGTTAGGAGGTGTCTATTGACCTTACATTTAAACTCCTGGAGATTGTAGCCGTCGGGGAAGCAATCGTTTGGAAGAGAATTCCACAGTCGGGAAGTGCGAGGAAAGAAACTGTTGGAGTAGAAGTTACGGCTGCATTTTATCGATTTCACTGTAAAAGGGTGGGATCTAGTTGCTAATCTAGTATCTCGTGCAAATTCGTATTTAGGGGGCACCAGTGATCTAAGTTCATCGGAGCAGAAGCCGTGAAAGTATTTATAGAAGAGACACAGCGAAGCCACGTCTCGCCGGTGGGAGAGAGACTGCAGGCGGTCTGCCAAGTCGGTATCTATCACATTACAGACCCTCCTCTGAACCTTATCGAGAAGCCCGAGGAGAACAGCAGGGGCACCCGACCAGATATGGCAGCAGTATTCAATGCACGGGCGGATGGTAGATTTGTAAATGTGCAGGATAGATTTAGACGGAAAAAACTTCCGGGCCCTACACAGAGAACCGACTTTCATAGCAGCGGATTTAGCAATGGATTCGATATAGTCATTCCATTTGAGGTCCGCTGAAAGTGTGAGACCAAGGAGGCGTAGTGTTTTACTCTCTGGGAGGCAAGCCTGGTCCATGCTAATGGGAGGTAGGTGAGATTGTCGATGATGGTTAATTGACAGTAGCTTCGTTTTAGAAGCATTAAAATTTACTAGCCATTTCTTACCCCATTCCAATATGGATTGGAGGTCTTTTTCAATCTCGGCTGCAAGTTTAGCTTTGACGCCTACACAAGATTTTTGTTGGAGGCGAGAGTAAACTGTGGTGTCATCGGCGTACAAACCTATTTGGGTTCTTATGGAATCAGGGAGATCATTAATATATATCAGGAAGAGTGTAGGACCTAAGATAGAGCCTTGGGGGACACCTGCGTTCGCACCCTGTATATTTGTTGTGTGTTTAAGACAACAGTCTCTCTGTAATACATGATTCATTAAAAACAATGACTGACAAGGTGTTTTGTTATGATGCGACAGGTGATCTTGTGTGCAAGCGGGACATTCAAAGCGCTTATCTAACATTTACAATAGCACTAAGCAACTACATCAAAATGCTCAGTAGACGACTAACTGAAAACACTCAGAACAAATAATTGCTATACAGAGTACGTTTAAACTAAAAAAAAGTCTAAAAAAAATTTTTTTTTTAAATTTACAGAATTACTTTGTCATTTACTTCTGTTTTCCTCCTCCTCCTCTCTCTCTCTCTCTCTCTCTCTCAAGCGCACGTAGCAGCTTCGAAACGCGAAAATTTTTGTGTAGTGATACCGTGAATTTATAAACCATTGTAACAAACATTACTAATAATATATATATATATATATATATATATATATATATATATATATATATATATGGAAGAGTTTTGTAATTTGCTTGTAGCATTGTGTATATTATATAGGTAGGTTTTGAAAATTATCACAATGCGTTTAGCAAAATAAAAGATGATTCCCCCGGAGGTGAAAACAAGGTCCCTTACTATTCTGAAGATGAGATTTTGATCTCGAAATATTAATGAATAATAGGTTATATCCCAAACCTTCTTGCCTTCCTTTATTTTACTAAACGCATTGTGATAGCCTTCAAAACCTAACCATACACCATATATATATAGAACTAGTACAAACTAATGGGTTTGTAGTCCACTGTTTTTAGTGATATAGTTTATTAAGAGTGCTCAATAATTAGCAGAGCATTATATACGGTAATATTTTTATTATAAATTTATAATAAAAGCATTATTTACTGCAACAAAAGAGCCATTATGCTTCAGTACTATCTTATTAGCACCTCGTCAGGCGGTCTGATGAAGTGCTAATAATATAATACCGAAACTCAACGGCTCTTGTGTTGCAGCAAACTATGTTTTTATTATAAACTTATAATAAAAAAATATTACTATATATATATATATATATATATATGATAAATAATAATATTTATATCTTTAATTTCCTTACATTTTAAATAGATAGATAGATAGATAGATAGATAGATAGATAGATACTTGATTTCTACAACTATATGGACGCATAGACTCTCTCTTTTACCCATTAGCTATCAGTCTTTGTCTTATACTACACGATGTGACCCGTTCCCGCATCATTATTCAAGTGCACACGTACCCTCACATACCATAATTCCATACGCACGATTGCTTTAGTTCAGAAAAGCGCTGCTTTTTGCTTCTTCAAACACAACCCTCGACGCAGCCACTCGTGCAAACAATCCCTCATAAATATACTATTAATTTTCGTAATTCTCATAAAAAATATCCTTCCACATCCAATTAATTTGGCGCTGAGGGCAACACCAGTTTGAGCCTTACTTTGGTGTTTCGCCAGCTCGATTTCATAAAAACATACCACAAAAATGTCAGAAAAAGTTTACTAGATCCAGGGCTAGAGATCTCTTTATTCTCTAGCTCTGGATTTTGAAAACTGTACAAACCGATCAAATCCTACTGTACTCAGTTCGATTCTCACTGGGCGGCTAAAAGCATCAGACAAAGCTGATACCTTTAGTAGTGCCTTGTCATTTTCATAAGATCTTTTTTAATCCGTATTGCCTTTGATTCTTACGAGTTACTTCTGATAGATGCCCGGTCCCAGGGAACAGTGTCCCGAGGCCGTGCCACTCCATTGCAGAAGAGGGGTGGACCAGGTGCTCGTCACCGGGGGTTGAGGGTACTGGGGAATTTTTGTTCCTCTGCCCATCAGTACGCGGTCGGATCCTCAACTTAAAAAGACCTTGTGACACATCTCGCGCCAGTAGGGGAGCAGGGTAAATATCCTAACGAGTTACTCCTCCTTTTTGGCCTTGTACCAGATTTAATTTTGCGAAATCTTGACAGAATTTTGGAAGCCTCTCGTTACTGTACGGTGATCAAAACCATGCCTGGCTCGGCCATTATTACTTTAGTGAGTTCGACCCTAACCGTCTACCCTATTTTTGTGTCCTGGTATCAGACTTAGCTAAGTTTATGAAATCCGTCGAGTCAGCTAAGCTCATTTGTTTAATTATTTGTATTTTTCCGCTTTTATAATTTTATGACTCACACTAGAAAAAAAAAAAGCAAAATTAAACAGGCGTTGTCGATTAAACTTAAAACTTGTTTGATCGTCTTATGTATGTTATGTTTGCGATTTTATGTGTACGTGAGTGTGCGTGTTTTTAGTATATAAAAATATTTACACTTTGACATGTTTCTCTGATTATCTTAAGTCATATGTAAAAAGAATTTTATCGCACAAATCTATATTAGCGAGAGGAAACGTGATTCACATTAAACATCTCGACACTTGATTTTGACTTGAATCGTTTTAGAAATTAGATTCAATTTATTAATTTATATTTAATGCTTTAGTTATATGTAACATATTATAATAATATTTTACATATCGACTCCCCCTCAGCTATGGGTTAAACAACAGGACTTTTACCCGGCAAAAGCATTTTATTCTAAAAAAATATTAATGCAATTTTCACTAAAAGAAAATAAATATTCTTACAACCCAAAATATGTTTAAATAACAGGGTTGAAAAGCCGTAAAAATTAATATATAACAAATACATAAAAGAAAAAAAAATTAAGCCTTAAACGTAAAACGCAAAGAAAATGTAAACAAATGAGAGAAAATGTTCAATGCTTTAACGAAAACACGGCAACTTAAGTTCGAGCTAATAGTATAGCCCGTATATATATATATATATATATATATATATATATATATATATACACAGACACACACACACACACACACACACACACACACATATATATATATATATATATAATATATATATATAATAATATATAATATATATATCAATATAATATATAATATATATAATATATATATAATATATGGATAAAAAATATAATATATATAATATGATATATATATATAATATATATAATATAATATATATATATATTATTAATAAATATAAATTAGATTCTCTTAGCTTATAAATGAGAGCTTTTCAATTTTACATCGAAAAGTATTACATAATCATAAGCACTTACTGCGCACCATGATATATATATATATATATAGTCATCCGCAGACAGATCTGCTTCGCAGCTCATCAGTACGGTTAGACATCCGATTGCTTTTACCCACTATTGAAACCCGAACGAATTGGTGTTAGTCGGTGACTCTACCTCTGAGCTATGAGTGCTCGGTAGAAGAAGACATATTTTTAGCGTGTGATATACCATGTTTACATGCCCCAGTAATTAGAGTGTTCTAATTCATCACTGAATGAATGATGCGCTGATGCTAGAGTTGCTACTGTTTTCTTTAAGTCTACCATTCTTCCAGAGTGCTCAATGAGGTTGTGAGAACGTAGATAGTCATATATATAAGAATAGAAGAAGTAAAAAACAGACAGGAAAAATGTGTCTTTAATCTAATATGTTTCACTTTAACAAGGTTCTTCAGATATTTTTCAAAGACGAATGATTTAAAAAAATTCTTTCTAATTTAAAAAAAAGTCTTTTAAAAATCTACAGAGACACTATGTTGATTGAGTTTTGATTTTATTGATCAGATACGTGTGTGGTGTAATAAGGCAATGGATGAATGTTTAAAATGTAGAGGAAAAATGTCTGCTTAAGTGTGTGTGCTAAGTGTAATAATAATAAAAAAATGAATTATTACACGTGACGCACACACTTAAACAGACATAAGTTTTTCCTCTACATTTAAAATATTCATCCATTGCTTCAATACCCCAACACTTACCTGATCAATGAAATCAAACCTCAATAAACAGACTGTCTCTGCGGATTTTAAAAAGATTTTTTAAAAATTAAAAAAACATGTTTTCATTCTTTTGTCTTGAAAATTCTCCGAAGAAGCTTGTTAAAGTGAAACATGTTCAATTAAAGACACTTATTCCTACCTGTTCTTTAATTATTCTATTCATCTTGTCTAATTTAGATTCATATATTCAAATCATATATATTCCTCTGTAATATTCTGCTGTCATTTATTACGGAAGGGGTTCACTCGTATATATATATATATATATATATATATATATATATATATATATATATATAAAACAAACAATTTGATATTTAAATCTGTTGAATATCCATTTCTACGAGAAAATTCTCGCTTCTTCAGCAACGGTGAAACGAAAATTTTATTTACTCAAATTCATATAGCATAAAAGCTTTTATACCGGCAGAAGTACAAAAAACTTATCCATACACCGGAAAATAAAATGGGGTGGGATTAACAATTTTTGAATTTAAGGAAGTAAAATGGGGAAAGCAGACAGATACCTATGTCTCATATTAGAAGACATACATAGGGGGAACGAAAGGAAAAAAGAAAAAAGGAGGAAGGGGTGGTTGACTGGAAATATATATAATATATATATATTAGAGTCATTATTGGTGTAATGCAATTTGGTCCTCTGAAACGGATGTCTCCGTTACACGAAGCAATCGGTTCTTCAATATGGCAGTGAATGCTGGACAATATCATCAAAGGTGAAGGAGAGACTTGAAGCAACTGAAATGTGGTTCACAGAAGGATGCTACGGATATCATGGGTCGAGCATGTGAGCAATGATGAGGTTTTGGAAAAGATGGAAACGAAAAGAAAATTAATACTGAGCATCAGGAAGAGACAACTAAAGTTCCTGGGACATGCAATGAGGAACAAGGGCTTGGAGAACCTGCTACTAACAGGCCAGACCGAAGGGAAAAGAGACAGGAGATAGCAGCGGATAACATATTTGAAGGACCTAATCAGGTGGATGATGGAACGAGGATTGCGTGGTGTAACAGGAGAAAGTGTGCTAAGATCCACCAGGGACAGGGAGACGTGGAAAGCCATGATCGCTTACGTTCTGAAAGAACATGGTACATAAAAGAAGAAGATAGAGTCCTGAGAATAAAGGATCTTCTCCCGATTTTACTATTCAGTTAATACAATCAAATTCGTTAAATTTTTCGATTAAAATCCGAAGCATCTATTATTTGGTCCATAAATGAAATTTAATATCATACGGAAGTACTGCGTTTTTTGTTTAACGTTTGCAGCATTTCTCGTGTTTGCATAGATTGTAGTTTCTGAAGTAATTTCATGCCAGCAAAATCTTCTTTTTATTATGTATCGTTTTCACTCAGGATATGGGCGATCAAGGCTCTCCACAACTTCTTATCTCTTTTAACCCTTAGCAACCTTTATTTGCCTAAGCCTACGCTCTCGCCATTCTGCCATCTATCAGACACAAGCAGTATAGCCCGTCGTTGCTCGGGTGTAATGAAAGCTGTAAAACTAATTCATGGTCCTGGAGCTCAGACTCAGCCTAAAGAATATTTGTGTGAAGTTTGGTGAGAATCGGATAAAAATTATGGATTTGTATAAAGGACATACAGACAGATAAACAGAAACACAGACAAACATCTTGCCTTTTATATATATATATATATATATGTTATCGATTTTCTGCACAATTATAAGAACTGCAACCTTGAAACTTTTCTATGAGTGTATCAAATTTGATTAAAATCTGACCACTCCTTCTATAACCCGATTTATTCGATTATCTATTTTCAATATTTATCGTGGGTACCTCGACACAAAACCTAGCTAAGAACTCTCGCAAACGCTTATAGTACAACTGTGTAAAATTTCAAGACAATCGGTTCAGCTGTTTTGGAATCTATAGGTAACGGATACACACACACAGACAAAGTTTCATTTATAAATAAGTTTAGATACTTGTCAGGTAGATGACCCACTGCCTTTTCCTGCCCCCTTTTCCTTCGATATATCCTGCCAGTATTAGATTTACGAAAGTATTCCCTCATCATTATGTCCTAAAAATGTCTCTTTATGATTCTAAATACGAAGGTCATTCAATAAATAAGGTGAATTTTTCGCTACAAGAAATTCTACGAGGGTCATTCAATAAATAAGGTGAAAAAAATCTTTAGACTGATGTCTCAGCCAATCACTCACAGCACTTTTGACCTCATCGTCACTTTCAAACTTCTTTAAACAATTTAGCCCACTTATAGACATTTTTGCCTGAAACATGTGGCACCATACACAGTTGACATTTTCCTATGAATTTCAACTGGTTTGCACCCTTCAGCAATCAAAAACTTGATTACTGACCGCTGTTCAATTCTGGAGCATGCTACTTGGTTGGCCATCTTTGTTAATCTCCAAACCTCTCAAAGTTTTTTCAATCGGCAAAAAAATTAAATCTCTTTGAGAAAGAAGTAAAGGAAATAAAAAAAAAGTAAGCTTCTATCTGTATTAGATGTCCTTGTACCGAAAAATTCACCTTATTTATCGAATGACCCTCGTATTAATGTTCTTTTGGCTTCGATTTTCCTTAAGGCTTCTTCGTTGCGTGCGCCTTCCATCCATGATATTCTCAGCATCCTTCTGTAGAATCAAATCTCTGTTGTCTCACGTCTTCTCTTTATCTCTGAGGAAATTGTCCAGCATGTATTGCCATATAAGAGTAGTGATATTGCATAGCAGTTAGCACCATTTTTTTTCTGTGTTTCTAAATACATTTTTGTGTTTGCATTTTTGTGTTTACATGTCGATGCTTTTTGTTTACCCAAAAATTTTACTAAACCCTAAAATTTATTCTAATACTGGTTGACTGAGATTAATTAATCCGTGTGTCAGTAATGTCCAGTCAAAAAGTTTTCTTGTTTTTTTTTTTAAGATGAACCAATTAAACGATTTGTCAACTACAATAAACGAACGTGGATATTACAATTTTTTCAACCAATTCAACCCAAGCTAGGTAATAGGGTCAGAAAGACACGTGGCTACCGGAAGTGAAAAAGAAGGGAATGACTTTAGAAGTGACAGGAAATCAAATCGAAAAAACAACAACAACAAAAACAACAAAAAACACCCCCCAAAACAAGGGTTAAACTATTATACAAAAGACCAAAAAAAAAAGAAAAGAAAAAGTGTACGTCACTACTAGAAAGAGCGATAAGAGTTAAATGCCCTGAGAAGATTATTTTTCTTTTCAGAAAAATACCGCATTTCTAAATTTAAACCGGCCGTAAGGCTAACAGTTACGCGAATAAACGCCGAATGTTTTCTGCATGGAAACACACACACACACACACACACACACACACACACACACACACATATATATATATATATATATATATATATATATATATATATATATATACTCAGTTATGATCTGAGATTAAGGAGAGGACCGTTAAATAAAATAAAGACAAGAGGAAAAATGTATTTTAAATCGCCTACGCGTTTCGTCCTGTGATAAACTTTTTCAAGGTAAAAAGACGAAATGAGCTTTATTCTAAATTACGTATCTATAAACAAACAGTGTTGGTAACCACAAAGACGCTCACAAATCATTTCAAAACCATCTAAAACAGACTAACATACATAATAAAAAGTTCAAAGAAAACGGTTGAATTCCCTTTATTTTAACATCTCGTGACTTTGCGCTACACATGAAAGAATTCTAAAACAGACTAACATACATAATAAAAAGTTTCAAAGAAAACGGTCGAATTCCCTTCACTTTAATATCTTGTGACTTTGCACTGCACATGAAGAAATTCTAAAAACTAATATATTCTGTTAATCTTTTGAAATGATTTGTGAGCGTCTTTGTGGTTGCCAACACTGTTTGTTTATAGATACGTAATTTAGAATAAAGCTCATTTCACCTTTTTGCCTTGATAAAGTCCATCACAGGACGAAACTCGTAGGCGATTTAAAATACAGTTTTCCTCTTGTCTTTATTTTATTTAACCATATATATATATATATATATATATATAAATGAAATTCTTGCATTTTGCTTTTGTGTTGATTAATTTTTATTCGTTAATCATGTTTCACGTTCATTCGATTTGTTAAACAGACATGAACATAATTTATGGCGTTCCAAATTAAAAAAAAAAACGCGACGAGTCGAAGCGAAACAATAAAAGTGAAAAAAAAAATTCCAAGCGAAATATGTTAGTTTGATAAAACAAACATCCTGTTTGCCTTTTCTCGCTCTCTCACTCACAAAACCACACACACTCACACACACTCACACACACACACACACACACACACACACACACACACACACACACACTCACATAAATGGTGTTTAAAAAGTAACTACTTATTTAATCTATGACGAACTCCACCGTCTAATTATACAGTTTGCAAAACAAGAGAGTCCATCATACATAAAATATCCAATATAAAATTTCAGTCCCCACCCCAACCTTACAGATTATGCATTGTGGCGCAACGGTTACACCCTCGGAATGAGAAATCGACATAGCCGGGTTCTAATTCAAGTTGAATTCGTTACATATACTTATGCACAAATAACTTTGATAACGGGTTGAATAGTAGGAAGCAGGGTTCTATAGTCTTGGATGGCAAAAGTCAACCACAAAAATAAATGATAAACTACTGCGGGGAAAATTTTCTGCCTAGTCAGTCGAGAATTTAAAGAAACATGACCGATCATGTCTCTTATGCAAATATTGGTCGATCATGTCAATATATATGAAATTATTTTTGATCGATACTCATATTTAAGTAGACATTCTGTTTTATAATCAAACAATATTATATATTTATTTCTACCGGCCTGATTATTTACGATAATTTTTTGTTACGAAAATTCGACCTCTATCCACATAGGGGAAGCCACCAATTGATCTGGCGCGTCTTAGACCTTTCGACCACGAATGGCCAACAGTCTAAACAAAGCCAAATCAAGCCTTTACAACACAATTTTCGATTCATGCAAATAACCATTTCTGTTCTGAAATGTATCGTAATGTCAACAAATGTAAACATGTTAAACATGTTACGGAAATTAACGAAGATTGACAAAATGGTTATAAACAAACCGACAATTTGAAATGATTTGTTTGAACATTATTTTTGATCGATACTCGTATTTAAGTAGATATTCTGCTTTATAATCAAACAGTAATATACATTTATTTTTACCGGCCAGATAATTTACGAAAGAATCTTTGTTACAAATATTTATATGTATATATATATATATATATGTGTGTGTGTGTGTGTGTGTGTGTGTGTGTGTGTAATGAATGTGAAGTTTATCACTTAAGTAAGTACAGTCATGCTGACTTTGAAACTTCGTGAAGTCGGCATGACTCTGCTCTGTTCTTAATCCTATTAAGACTCTATCGCTATCTTGATATCGCGCACATTACGACAAAAGGCCTTCTATCCAAAATATCTTTTTATCAGTAAACCACTGAAAACTAAGTATCATCACAACTCAACACTATATATATATATATATATATATATATATGTTTTCTAAACATATACTCTTAAATATAAGAGACAATGAATGTCTATTATGTTTAATCATGAGCCGTTCCAAACGTCGTATTTTGGCTTTAATTTCAGTTGAAAATAAAAACAAAAACCCTCCAACATTTGGATAATTTTTTATTAATTTGGTTCTAAGCTTTCGGCTCACATGAGCCATCTTCAGAGAGGTTATTAAGACGGTAACACAATAACATCCACCATCACCGACGATTTTATTTTGTGTTGACATAAAAGCTTAGAACCAAATTAATAAAGAATTATCCAATGTTGGATAATTTTTGTCTTTATTTTCAACTGAAATTAAAGCCAAAATACGACGTTTAGAACGGCTCATGATTAAACATAATAGACATTCATTGTCTCCTACATTTAACAGTATATGTTTAGAAAATTATTTGATGCCTCGATACACTAAATATATATATATATATACACACTTATTTAGATAAATATGAAATGTACACATTGTTTCACTGCTAACATTATCACTCAGTCAGTAAAATGCCATACGTGATACATGCTTAGACGATTATGTCTTGAGTGAGACACGACTTACTTGGCAGAAAATTTTCCCATAGTAGGTTACCATTACTTGCTGAGGCAAACTGGTGCCAAACAAGGCTATAGAAACCAATCTGTCCTGCTGTTTAAACCATAGCTAGAAAAAGAACGTTAGATTAATACATTTCCCAAGGGTATTTGCGCGTAAGTGGATGCAATAAATTCAACTAGAATTTGAACTCGGCTCTCCTTGATTTCTTGTTTCGAGCCGATATTCACTGCACTTCAACGCACATCCTAGCGCCAACATTATACAAAGTATTATTCATCTTTTCATTTCTTTTTTTTCTCTTTGATTATGAGGACTTTCAAACTTTATAATAAACACCTGTTTTTATAAATTGTAAGTCTGCATTTTTAGAAATCATTTAGCACTCCTGCTGTTTAGAAATGAATAGGCGGTAGTAGTATTAGTTTAGCAAACTTTAATGTTTAAAGATAAAATTCTGAATTCAATAGAAATCTTTAGAAGTGAGTCTTTTTAAAAAGAGGGTTGTTCTTCTGAACCGAAGCATCTTAGCAAATGTTCTTCGAAGTCTGTGGTTGTCTAGAAAAAACAATTAGAAAAAATTACATCGTTCCTCCTATATATTTATTTGTTTAATTGCAAATAATCATATAGTTCCAAGACGTTTCTTGTCTATAATGCCGGTAATTTTTAGCATATTGTTATATCCATTGAACTGACGGTATATTTGGATATTTTATTTGGATATGTAAGTATTTAAAAAGTAATGGTAATGGGCGGATTGTGATTCATCTAATAGCGAAGAAAAAAGAAATGAAACATTTGATAGGCTACGCTTGGAGTAGTTCCGCCATCTCAACTTGTCTTACCTAAAATTTCGAGATATGTTTTTAAATAGCCTACATGTGCGTTGTGGTGCAGTAGATATCGACGCGGAACGACAAACTGGGGTGTGGGGTGTGGGGTGCCTAGTTCGAATTCTAGTTGAATTCCTTGCATTCACTTACGCACAAATACCCTTGGGAAAGGTATTAATCCGTCCCTTCCTTCCAATTATATGTTAAATAATAGGACAGATTGGGTTGTATAGCCTTGGCTGGCAACCAATCTACTGCAATGGCAACCTACTGCGGGATAATCTTCTGCCCAGTCAGTCATGTCTCTTTCGAGACATGATTGCCCAAAGCGTGTATCACGTATGGCACTTAACTGACTGACTCAGTTGATTTTCCAAATACACGCTAAATAGTTGTTTTTCGTCATACACGCTTAGGCGATCATGTCTCAAAAGATACAAGACTGAATGGGCGTAAGATTTTCCAGCAGCAGATTGTTATTACTTTTTTGGTAGACAACCAAGTAAATAAAACCCAATCTGTCTATTGAACCCAAAGCTAGAGGGAAGAGGAAATTAATACGTTTCCCAAGGTTATTTGCGCGTAAGTGAAAACCGAACTCGGTTCTCTAATTTCTCGACCAGATATCTGCTGCACCACAAACACAATCGTAATAAGTTCTCGAAAGACCATCTTGCTAACCATTACTCCCCGTCGACGTGCCCTAGCCTCCTCAGAGAGAGTTGATTTCCGAAGCGCCGCTTATATGTGGCACAAAGCCGAAAGTATGAGGTACACAGTAAGGATCAAACTCACTACTCAGTTGTAACAGGTTCCGGTGAGACAAGCTTTTTAACCATTACACCAGGTGCTCTAGCCTCCCCCAGAGAGAGACTTTCATATGAATGTCATACATGGTGCCAGACACGTTCAGTCACCTGTATATAGCAGCTTTCTATGACAAAGGGCTCGAGTGAATAAACCATATAGTTATCATTGAAGATCATCCTTATTCAAACCTTGTGAACTGGTACTTCTTTTATGTGACTTGTATTTTAAGGATGTAGGCGATTCTAGCCCTCCACATCTTTCTGTAGTTTTTTAATAAGATTTGTCTTTTCTTAATTCTTCTAAACCCTACATTAAGCTTATCAAGTATTTTACGCGCTGCCTTTCTCAGGCCTTTTTTCTCTCAATGTGTCCTGTGAGTATCAGTTTTGTCAAACTCTCTTTCCTCATGAATTGCGCCAGGAATTTCACCTGCTTCCTCCTGATGATAAATATAAATTTCCTTTTTCTTTCGATTTTCTCCAAAATGTCGCCATTACTCACATGTTCTGTCCATGGTGTCTTCAGCATTTATTTTGTTTAGGGAAGTATAATAATAACATTGTCCTTACACCGACTGGTGTGTAGGGCAGCGTTTTTGCTGTTTTTATGGGGAAGGGTTGTTAACCCTGTGCCCAACCACCAAACCTGGAGAAAGGTAATTTTCTAAGCGTATCTTAGACGTAACACACGGCCGAAAGTAAGGGGTACCCAGTGAGGATCGAACTCACTACTCAGTTATAATGATTCTAGTGAAACAAGCTTGCTAGCCATTACACCACGCCGAGGTGCCCTAGAAAAGTGTAGAAAGTCAATATCTTGATTATATAATTTTTTTCTCCTATCTATAGGTGCTATCTATTTGAGTTGTTGTTGCTATTGGAAGTCTCCAAGTGATGTGGCTTCTATTATTTGGTAAAGTGAATTCTATTTTTTTTTTTTGTGTGAGTGTGTGTGGTGCTTCAGTCTGTTGTTAACTGGGGTAAAGGAATGCTAGTTAATTTTAACGCTTCAAAAAACAAAAAAACGAAAACAAAACAAAAACAAAACATAAACAAACCTCTCTCTATTAATCATCTGAAAGACCCCTTTCTGTTTTTAATCGGCATGGTTGTTACAAAATTCCAGAAGAGCGACTCGTTGTCTTCTCTCGGACTAACGTTCTTTGGTGCTAGGAAGTGGAAATTTTTTTGTGAATCTATTGCTATGTCATCTGCTAAGATGTATTTTTTTTACCTGAATATATCTTGCTTATCAATATATCTAGCATTCGTCCATGATTAGAATATTACTGCTACATATGGTCTGGTATTCTCGTCATATATTTAAAGATTCTTAAAAAGACCCGAAAAAGAATCATCAATTTTATTGGCCTGAACTGGCGTCTCGGATTCAGTTACTTTCACACCACTGTAAAATTGCCTTCCTGTGTCTTTTCTGTAAATACTTCCATGGCAATTGTTCGAATGAACTCTTTGTCAGGATACCTAGACTTTATGAATTAAAGTACAGTACTAGACTGGCTTTGAGGTCTCACTATCAGGGTTTCGGTCATTAGGCATCTTTAGGCACGGACATAGAAAATGAATGAATGCTGCCCCTAATTATAAACACCGCAAAGAAGAGTAGCAGTATGAGAGAAGCAAAAAACAAAAAAAAGAAATTCCAAAGTAGAGAACAGGAATTACCGGCTACCGAAAAAGGTAGGTAGCAGGCTAAAGGAAAGTAGAATTTCATCCGGGTTCGAAAGTAGCCAGAGCATTGTTCTTAAAATACCTACATTTTGACATCACTTCGTTTTTCGCATTTAGCAATTCTCTTTTATTTCTAAAAAAAAATAATATCCAATTTTTCACCCTGGCATAAGCTGCAGCAGATGTCTCCACGGTTTTATTCTTGAGCTCACCTTCTTTACAATTTTCCACTTCCCGCAGGGGCTATTTCGTATTTTCTTTTAAACAGCCATACAGAGCCAACCAGCCTAGTATCATTTTTATGATTTTCCAGCTTGAACGAAGATGTATGATTATAATATCAACTTTTGAATGTCCCGTCAATGCAACCAATGTACACCTTGACATTATTAGTTTCATCACTGACTTCCGTCATGTATACTACTCCTTCAATACAGCAAATTGCATTAAGTGGACAATCTGTCTTGTTTCTGTAATTGCATGCTGTGGTAAACAGTTGGAAGAATATATATATATATATATATATATATATATATATATATATATATTGTCATCCGCAGACAGATCTGTTTCGCCGTATCACAGCTCATCAGTACGGTTAGACTCCGATTGCTTTTTTACCCAGGATTGACATCCGACCGAAATGGCGTCAGTTGGCGACTCTACCCCTGGGCTATGGGCGTTCGGTGGAAGTAGGCAGACTTTTTTTAGCGCATATCATTATACGCGCCCAATAGCTAGGGCACTCTAATTCATTTCATTGAATGAGCGATGCGTACATGCCAGAGTAGCTACTGTTTATATATATATATATATATATATATATATATGTGTGTGTGTGTGTGTGTGTGTGTGTGTGTGTATAACGTTATGGAAAGTTCCGGGGATAAACGAAATGAAATTAAGAACCGACATATTTATCTTATTTGTTTAAACATTATTTTTAGTCGATACTCGTATTTGAGTAGATTTTTTTTTAATAAAAAAAAAAATATATATATATATATATATATATTCAATTAATTGCTTCTTCTTTGTTGTTAGGCGTCTCAGGTTGACTCATATTTTCCTAACAAATGTTTATCATAAATATTCAGGCCGGTAGGGTTATATATATATATATATATATATATATATATATATATATATATATACACTGTTTAATCCAAAACAGAATGTCTACTTAAATACGATAATCGATTAGAAATAATTTTCAAACAAAAAAAAAAAAACAAGAAAACAAATAAATTATATATATATATATATATATATATATATATATATATATATATATGCACATCAAACTACCAACTAGATGAAAATATCCTAAAAAAACTCAAAAACACTAATATCTCTCCGACAGACCGCAACAAAAGAATTAAATTTCTCATATATTATGCTAAATCCACAACATCCAACTCAATCGTCCACAACGACTCCTCCCCCACCGTTAGCGATTTGCAAAAAAACAATGTAGTGTATAAATTCAATGCCCCTTTCGAGAATGTATCTCTAACAAACTAAATAATACCTACATTGGACATACTACTAACTTGCTTTCGCGGAGACTTACATTGCACTTAAATGAAAATTCTAACAAATTCCGACATTTAAAACACCACGGCTATCAACACACACTTCTTTGGAAAGCACTTGTTGAAAATACGCATATACTTAGACAAGAAAATAATAATCGAAAACTTAAAATTCTAGACGCTATCTACATCAAACAGTTTAAACCTAGCCTAAATAAAATAAATTTCGACACCTCTTACTAACATACTTCAATGCCTATAATCGACGGGAGAGCTCATAGTTATTATACTTACCCCCTACACCATAGTAGCAGCAGTCTCCAGACCAATCCCTCATGCCACTATACACTCAATTGAACAAAAACCCCGCTACCACCATTCCTTCTCGGCCTACAGCCATGTGCGACACAAAAAATGAACCTGTCTAATTTTCTCTGTATAGCTCTACTTTGGTAATAATAATTTAAATGTTCTATGTTCACTGAACATTAAATGTTCATCCTTTGATAATGGCTTATGTAAGCCGAAAGCTCAGACCTGATAAAAAATCAACTATTGTTGCGATTTCTTGTCGTCTTTCCATGACAACACTATCAAGCTAATCAGATCATACAAACGGATCTTACACAAAATAAATAGACAGAACTTGTCTATATTATTCAATGAAACCTGCATTAATGAAAAAATGCTGTCAAAATACACACAACATATATATATATATATATATATATATATATATATATATATATATATATAGCATAATGATGATCCACGTATACTGTCTTAATATGTATAGGAAAAACTACTAAAAAGTTGTAAGTTTAAAAAAATATTTTTTGACAGTATTTATTTCTATTATATATATATATATATATATGCATATATATATTTGATATTTCACACCGAACTCGGCCTTTCATCAGAAACAAATGATTTTAAGATTTAAACTAGAAGCGTCCGTCGCGAGAGCGTTCGTCCAGAGATGTTTACATCACGTGACGTAGAAAGCGATAGAGTTTTTTAATATTTGTAAGCGCAAGCCTATTTCTAATCATACTTTTAAATGTTGTTTTAAAGAAAAATGTTTTAAGTGTATCTAAAAATTATTTAACTATTGAAATATTTATAAAGATTCAAGACACCTAAGTCCCTATTTAACCCTAGCCTGTATGTATTTAATTTTAAAATCCAGTAGTTTTCTTTCTTTCTGCGTGAGTATGTAGAACTAAAATCGGAATCAATCAGTAAACATTTGCAGTTTTCTAATGTGTCTCCTGGTTGATTGAAGTGTTGGGCTATGCGTGAATAAGGGTTGTTTTGACGTATGCTTAGTTTATGATTATTGAAACGGAATCTGAAACTGTTTCCAGATTCACCAATGTATTCACTATTAGGACACACACACACACACACACACACACACACACACACACACACACATATATATATATATATATAGGTTTCATTGAAAGTGACAGATAAGGTATTATGGAGTATTAATGGCAAACAAGGCATTATGCAAAATATAGTTAAAAATAATGGAAACATTATTAATAAAGATGAAAAAACATTACTCAATAATATCAACTACAAACACACTAACAACGTGTTTGGAACATAAAATATACCCGCTACTCCACAAGCATACATAACACTACATACATTCAGTTACTCATGAAATAAAATCCATCCTCGATATGATAAAAAAACATTCGGATAACTTTTATATAATTTATATATTCAAAGGAAAAAAAAAACTCATGAGATCGCATAAAAAATTGTATAAAAGACGAATACCTTGTCAGTTATTTTTAATGAAATCTGGTTAAAAGTGTGATTTATTCAAAAATATCCAATATATATATATATATATATCAGCATGCAGTGTGGGTATAGAAGAATCCAAAGGAGTATCCTGTACATACAGTGGTAGGATAACTCTCTAAGAGAGCTCTAAATATATATGTATATAAATACATATAGAGCAAATATAAGAAAAATTAAGGCAGACACGTTATTTCATGGTAAATTGGAAGTTTGGCCTATTTTAGGCGAACCATCATCAGTTTCAGTCTTTATTGTGTAAAATCCTTTGTACAATAAAGACGGAAGCTGATGATGGTTCGCATTCAGTGTTGAGCATTTTTTTGTCTATACCTTTTTCGGTACGGTTGTTTTCAGCCTCCTTTTTTTTACATTTATATATATATATATATATATATATGGTTCGTATTTAAAGTATTATTTAAAATTCATTAGCCATAAAGTGTGTATAAAAAAGAAGACACTATCTCCGCTTGCAGCAGATTGCGCCAATCATTTGCTTTAAGAATTTCAATAATTATGCCTGTTTTTAATCTGTCACATCCCCACGAGTGGTAGCCGAGTGTCTTTACAGAGTCAAAATCTCTTGATAGGTAACCTGTCCCTGCTGAACCGGTTTTGAATTCATTAGATTAGCAACTAGATCCCTCCCTTTTACAGTGAAACCGATAAAATGCAACCGCAACTTCTACTCCAACAGTTTCTTTTCTCGCACTTCCCGACTGTGGAATTCCCTTCCACATGATTGCTTCCCCGACGGCTACAATCTCCAGGAGTTTAAATGTACGGTCAATTGACATCTCCTAACACACTAACTCGCTCCCATTCTTTCAAACACTCTTCCCATCTGACCAACCCTCATCCTCGGTATCCTTACCCATCTATCACTTTCCTTTTGACATTTCCTACACCTAACCACTCCTCCTCTTTACCTTCTCCTATGTAGCCCCATGCGCAATAGTGGCAATGGAATGCTTTGCTTGGGGTGAAATGATTAAAAAAAAACAATTGGTGTTCTTCTACTAGTCTGGCTGTCAATCAAACTGAGTCATCCCACCCTGCTCTTTAGTCCATAGGTGAGGAGAGTTTGAGTTTGAGTTTTGTTTAACGGCATATCAACCTCTGTGGGTTATTTAGTGCCAAAAAGATTGTGTTTTAAGGTACTATTTTAATATTTGGGTATTTTATTTAGTCAGATTTTGATAAAAAAAAATTTTTTATTTTTTGAAAACTGAAAATGACTTGTAGTTTTGTATTTAAAAATGTATTGCTGTCAATATTTTATTTTTCTTAAAAAATGTGTTTTGGTAATAATTTTTTCCTTAAAAATGTATTGTTGTTAATATTTGTTTTTCAAAAATGTATATTTTTCTATAAAAGTCTATTTTTATACTTTCATAGTGTTTGACCCCAGTTTGGGGGTTAACTATTTGTCCATAGGGTGACCCTAACTGGTGCTACCACACCGAGTCAGGGTGGACGTGGGAACAACAGCAATTAAGAGGTGGTTCAATGCTCCTCCCAACCTCCCAATCATAGGCTTTGCTGCCGGATGCAGTCTACCGTCATACCCAGTACGTGATGAGGAGATACGCGATGAATTCAAACATTTATTCTTTTTTGCATAAGAGAATGCAATGAAGTCGACCGGAATGTGAAGTCGTTTTGCGGATTTCTCTTTCTGAGTCGCTAACCGTTACGTATCCATGTGTCGAAGCTTACAGTAAGAATGTGTAGCGTCAATTTGCGAGATAGACTTGCTGTCTATTTATGGTGTACATAAGCATTGTCACTGTGATTGACACATACTTCGTTTGTTACTCTTAATACTCAATCCAAATTCTAACCCCATCTATATAGTTTCAAACATTTTTGGTTAAATATTATCGACAATTCAGGGAATAAGTCTAAATTAAAATTGAAATTAAAAGTATGTAAAAAAAGTAAATTGCATGAATATACACAGAACATTTCTTGAGAACGAATATTACAACTTTCGGAAATTCTCAGAAAAAAAAGATAATGTTTGTTTAGAGGTTTCACGACCTATCAATCCTTATGGGATCATAACCAATAATTTATTGGGGTAAGGTTATTTTATTTTTACAACATTTTTCTTTTCGAGCATCAAGATTCATAGGGATTTGATTTTAAGAGCAGGGTCCCTAAGTCTTACCCTTGTTATTTAACCCATAACTGGAGGGAAGGGACGGATTAATACCTTTCCCAAGGATACCAGTGTTTAAGTAAATGCAGGGTATTCAACAGGAATTCGAACTCAGCTCAGTGATTTCTCTTTCCGAGCCGATATCCACTGCACCACAACGCACATCCGTCACTATACGTTTACAGCACCCGGTATTCTTAAATGGTCACACATCTAAGTTCTGACCAGGATCACCGTTGCTTAACTTTGGTGAATCGAGCGAGAACCGGTGTATTCAACGTGATATGGTCGTAAGCCCAAAAGATAATATAAAATAAGAAATAAGAATAAATATTAACTTTTCGCAAATTTACCGACAAAATAAAACCACTAAATTGAAAATTTGAAAATGACAAAGTAAATGATAGACATAACTTGTCGATATTATTTAACCAAACATGTTTGAAAGTCTTTTTAGGAGCGTGGAACCACCTCTTCATTGCTGTTGTTGCCAGGTCCACCCGAACCCGTGTTGATAGCACATGTTAGGGTCCCAACTAACGGGAAATAGTTAATCCCTTAAGTTTGATCAAAACACTACGAAAGTATAAAAATACATAGGAAAAAAATCACCAGTAATACATTTAAAAGATACCAGTATTAGATGTTTTTTTAAAAGAAATTACTAAAGCTTCCAAGAAAATTAAATTTCGTCATCAGATGACCCATCAGGAGTAGATATGCCGCTAAACAAACAATAGCAATAGTATTATTACTCTCAAAATACATTTTATACAGGGTGACCCTAAAAAACGGGAATTTTTGAAGAACGAATTGGCAGACAAGAGCAAGTGGTAGCACTGCGAAACAGTGGCCTCACGAAGTAAACACTCTGCCATTTCAATAACCATGAATTCTGTCAAGAAGTGATAACAAACATAAATAATAACGATGAATTTCTAAGCAAGTTATGGATTTCGGATGAGGCCCAATGAAGATTATGAGCGCCCTTTACACACTAGTAAAGTGACTGTATGGTGTACTGTTTCATTACATGGGATCATCGGACCTTATTTTTATTTTAAATGAACAGGGGATCTCAGTCACTGTCACTGCGAATCGCTACGTGAAGATGTTACAATTTTTCATTACACCTGAATTCGTACATTCGTACAGGAGAACGCCATCTACAGGAGGTAATTTTTAAAAGATGAAAATTCCATCATTGTTTCTTAAATGGCATGTTTTAAGGTTTCAGTTACTTTGAATAAAATGTTTTTCTTCCATCACTCTTGGTTTTATTGGATCGTTAAAAAGTTCCTGTTTTTTTGGCGGTGGGGGGGTCACCCTGTATATAAAGAAGCTTGTAAATAAAAATAAGATTTTCGTACGTACTGCTGGAAATACATACGCTAATTTTATATCTCTCGTATAATGCGACCCTTTAAAATTAGCATCAAAATTAGATCTTCAAAGGTTGCATGATACACGAGTATATACAGTATTCTAATTAATCATTAATCGTAGATCGTTTTCCATGACCCCTTTTGATCGTTGAGGGTTCTTTGAGGAGGAATCTTACTTCTTGTCTCTCTAGGCGCAATAGTAGTAACTTGTCTTGCCCGTTTCCTCTACGAGACGCATCCGGTAGTTTGTGTTGCGTTACATGGTTCAAGAAGCAAGGAAAAATTTCTAATTTGATATATTGTTTGTCAGCCACACGAGACGAACTGATTTCATTCAGTTAAGTGTCATACGTGATACACTCTTTGGGCGATCATGTCTCGAAAGAGACATGACTGACTGGGGAGAAGATTATCCCGCAGTAGGTTGCCATTGCATTCTGCGGTAGACTGGTTGCCAGCTAAGTCTATAGAATCTAATCTGTCCTATTATTTAACCCATAAGTGGAGAGAAGAGACGGATTAATACATTTTCCAAGGGTTTTTGTGCGTAAGTGAATGCAGCGAATTCATCTGGAATTTGAACTCGGATCCCAGTTTGTCGTTCCGAGTCGACAGCCACTGCACCACAACGATTTGCAAAACCGAATTTCTCATATCATCAAAACTGTTTCAACTCGAAGGCACACTGCGCATCAGCGTCTTTAGCAGGGCTACACATTTCCGAGCATGACCACCACCTCAAACCCATATGTATTTCTTCAGTACCAACAGAGCCAGCCGTTGATTTATGCTACAACTATTCTCAACAGAAAATATGATCAACAGAGTACAGCACCAACACCAAGCTTAAGCTATACCAGATCTGTATTGTATCTACTCTCCTCTACGGATCTGAGTGTCGGAGAATAAATAAGGTCGATCCCGCCAAACTTCGCTTCTTTCACACCATATACCTCCGACGAATACTGAGAATGTTTTGGCCAGAGAAGATCTCCTATAAAGACTTGTTGAAGAGGTGCAAGCAAGAGAACATGGGCACCATCATTACAAGAAGATGGTGGATATGGATTGGGCATGTGCTCCAGAAAGATCCACAATTAATCACAAGAGCAGCAATGCACTGGACCCCAGATGGTAAAAGAAAGAGGGGAAGACCAAGAACGACACGGAGAAGTACGGTGGAGAATTAGATGAAAGCCATGCAGTACTCTTGGGGTTCATTGACTAGCCTGGCCCAAGATAGGCAGAGGTGGAGAAGCTTTGTTACTGCGCTACATAGCATTGGGTGTAACGAATGATGAAAAAATGAATGAATATTCTCAATAGATACAATTCAAGTATATGACCCACTACGAAAACATACTGTTGTGAATTCACAGTTGTCATTCTTCTATACAGCTTGCTGACAAAGCCTATGGAGGTCAGTCTATCTTGTATTAAACTACAGGCACACCCCCAATTACAATTCCAATGTAACTATTATTTACCCATAGTTGGAGGTAAAAGTTAATTCATATAGTGGGAAATAAACGCAAACAGTGCCAGTCAAAATTTGAACGCGTTTAATTGATTTAATTCTCCGTACGGTTAACCGTTTGTACATACACAACACCTAATAGGAAATGGAAAGAGATCGTTATACAGGTCACGTCATCTGCCATGTACCATCGTGAAGATATCACATTAACTGCAGCAAAAAAAAAAAAAAAAAAATACAGATATGGTAAGCCTAAGGGAAAATCGATAAAGAGATCCCTCACACTTCATGTTGGTTTGAATTCAAATTTTTCTTTCTGATTGACTGGCTACCACCCCTAAGAAGTAGATCCCAGTCCGCCCTTCTATTTAACACATAGCTGGGAAAGAGAGCTCTTTTCAGGAATCTAGAAGTTATACCTGGATTCATCATCGAAGACCACAATTTAAGCAATCTAAGCTACGCAAATGATACAGTGCTAATAGCCAACACAGAAAGGAAACTACAAGACCTCCTACAGAAGGTAGCTGAAGAAAGTAACAAGAAAAGACTACAAATAAACTGCAAGAAAATCGAATGCATGGTCATCAGTAAAAAGGGCAGCCCAATGTGCCAAATACAAGCCGAGGATACTAAAATCAAGCAGGTACAGAAGTTTAAATATCTGGGAAGTGTTCTAACAGAAGACGGAAAGTGCGACACAGAAATTCGAAGGCGAATTGGCATGGCGAAGGAAGCATTCCAGAGGTTGAGTACAGTTTTAAGAAACGGGACAATTTCACTAGAAACAAAGAAGAGAGTACTGGATTGCTATGTCATGTCAGTTCTCCAATATGGCAGTGAATGTTGGACAATATCATCAAAGATGAAGTAGAGACTTGAAGCAGCTAAAATGTGGTTCTATAGAAAGATGCTGCGGGTATCATGGGTCGAGCATGTGAGCAATGATGAGGTTTTGGAAATGATGGAAACGAAAAGGAAATTAATACTGAGCACCAGGAAGAGACAGCTGAAGTTCTTGGGACATGCAATGAAGAAGGGGGGCTTGGTGAACCTGCTACTAACAGGCTAGATAGAGGGAAAAAGAGACAGAGGAAAGCAGCGGATAACATATTTGAAGGACATAATCAGGTAGATGATGGAACGAGGGTTGCATGGTGTAACAGGAGAAAGCGTGGTAAGAACCACCCGGGATAGGGAGATGTGGAAGGCCATGATCGCCTACATCCTGAAGGGACAAGGCACATAAAAGAAGAAGAAGATTACCGCGTAGAGAACGAAAAAGAATCGTGCAGAAATTGAAATGAGCACCGGTAACCGTTATAGTATCCACACATCTAAACATATTAAGCAAATTGCTTCTACTTTACGACCATTCGAAAAGAACAGACTGTAAATTTGACTCGAATAATATTTCCTAATGACACGCAATAAATATATTACAGGTGATTTTTCATTGTTCGTTTAATTAAAAGGACAAAATTACATTGATTGACTGATCTTTTTTTTCGCCCTATAAACGTTCTTGAAATTATTTAATTCCAGAACACTAACCTGATGTGGTTTGGTTGTTTTGTTTTTATGGCAAATCAACACCTCGGTGGGTCATTTATTGCCAACTAAACTTTATTTTTATTTTATTGCTGATAATACCTTTTTCTTTCAACAATTTATTGTTGTTTTTTATATAAGTTGTGTGTCTATGTATTACATTTTTCTTTTCGAGTATCAAGATTTATTGGGATTTATTTTTAAGAGCAGGGTCCCTAAGTCCTACCCTGTTATTTAACCCATAACTGGAGGGAATGGACTGATTAATATCTTTCCCAAGAGTACCAGTGCTTAAGTGAATGCAGGGTATTCAACTGGAATTCGAACTCGGCTCACCGATTTCTCTTTCCGAGCCAATATCCACTGCACCACAACGCCCATCCGTCTTTATACGCTTACAGCACCTGGTATTCCTAAGCGGTCACCCATCTAAGTACTGACCAGGCTTAACGTTGCTTATGTCAGTTGCCATCTTCTATCTTCTTGAATTTCGTTCATCTGTTTTCCTTTCTTTCTATTCTTTTCCCTCGCTGTAAACCCTGCGCATTAGTGTCGATCTCAACTTGTCTGGTGTGAAATGATTAAAAAACAATATATTTTTGGATTGTAAGATTGTAAGGCGGGGGGTAAATTTTGATTTTCTGATATAAGTTTTCTTATCTAATCGATAGCTGGAAGAAGGAGAAGAGATACATTTTTCCCCAGGGTAAGAGAATCGTTTAAGAATGGCGGCTGTGTTTATGATATAAATCCAGTGTCAGATTGATCCCTAACATCAAATAAAATTACCTGGAGTATTTTTGTTTTTATTTACAAATATTAAATTTGAAACTCTACTTACGTCATTGATAAATGTATGCTTTGCGAATTGAGAGAAACGTACAACATGAGTAATACGCATTTATCAATGACGTACGAGAAATCGAGGGAGCCGAGTTCAAATTCCAGTTGAAATCATTGCATTCACTTACGCGCAAATACCCTTGGGAAAGGTATTAATCCGTCTCTTCCTTCCAGTTATGGGTTAATAACAGGACAGATTGGGTTCTATAGCCTTGGCTGGCAACCAATCTACCGCAGAAATCAATGGCAACCTACTGCGGGATAATCTTCTGCCCAGTCAGTCATGTCTTTTTCTAGACATGATCGCCCAAGCGTGTATCACGTATGGCACATAACTGACTGAAGCACAATTTAAATCTTGACTGTTTTTGTAGCTTGGGATTGATTTTAAACTGTATTTCTTGATTGTTTTAATTTTACGGCTTAGCGACATCTTCCCGGTTATTTAAATCCAGAAGATATTTTTAGATTGTAAGAATTTTTGAAGATAACAATGATTTATTGATATATGTCATTCTAATTAACCTATCACTGGAGAGAAGAGGTAAATTCGAACCTTTCCAAAGCATATTTGTGCGTAAGTGAATATAACGCACCCGACTAGAACCCGAACACGGTTCTCCGATTTCTCATTACGAGCCTTTATCATTTCCCACCCGTACTAAGCTTATAACACCTAGTATTCCTCAGTGGTCACCTATCTAGGCACTGACGAGGTTAATCGTTACTAAATTTCACAGTTGCAGGTTATTTAAATCCAGAAATAATATTTTTATTGTAAGAAGTTTTTGAGATCTTAATGATTTATTGATTCAATTTTTACTAATTAACCCATAGCTGAAGGACAACAGGTAGATTCATACCTCCTCATACCAACTAGATACTGACCAGATTCACCGTTGCTTAACTTCGGTGATCGGACTAAAACCGGTAGTTTAACGTGATAAAAAATACGTTTATTTTGAAAATAATAATGATTTATTGATACAAGTTATAGTAATTAACCCATAGCTGGGGAGAAGAGATAGATTCATACCTTTCCATGCCATCTAGATACTGACCAGATTCACCGTTGCTTAACTTCGGTGATCGAACAAAAACGGTATTTCAATGTGAGCAAAATACATTTATTTTGGAGATAATCATAATTTATTGATCCAAGCTATACTAATTTACCCATAGCTGGGGAGAAGAGATAGATTCATACCTTTCCATGCCATCTAGATACTGACCAGATTCACCGTTGCTTAACTTCGGTGATCGGACTAAAACCGGTAGTTTAACGTGATAAAAAATACGTTTATTTTGAAAATAATAATGATTTATTGATACAAGTTATAGTAATTAACCCATAGCTGGGGAGAAGAGATAGATTCATACCTTTCCATGCCATCTAGATACTGACCAGATTCACCGTTGCTTAACTTCGGTGATCGAACAAAAACGGTATTTCAATGTGAGCAAAATACATTTATTTTGGAGATAATCATAATTTATTGATCCAAGCTATACTAATTTACCCATAGCTGGGGAGAAGAGATAGATTCATACCTTTCCATGCCATCTAGATACTGACCAGATTCACCGTTGCTTAACTTCGGTGATCGAACAAAAACGGTATTTCAATGTGAGCAAAATACATTTATTTTGGAGATAATCATAATTTATTGATCCAAGCTATACTAATTAACCCATAGCTGGGGAGAAGAGATAGAATCATACCTTTCCATGCCATCTAGATACTGACCAGATTCACCGTTGCTTAACTTCGGTGATCGAACAAAAACGGTATTTCAATGTGAGCAAAATACATTTATTTTGGAGATAATCATAATTTATTGATCCAAGCTATACTAATTTACCCATAGCTGGGGAGAAGAGATAGATTCATACCTTTCCATGCCATCTAGATACTGACCAGATTCACCGTTGCTTAACTTCGGTGATCGAACAAAAACGGTATTTCAATGTGAGCAAAATACATTTATTTTGGAGATAATCATAATTTATTGATCCAAGCTATACTAATTAACCCATAGCTGGGGAGAAGAGATAGATTCATACCTTTCCATGCCATCTAGATACTGACCAGATTCACCGTTGCTTAACTTCGGTGATCGAACAAAAACGGTATTTCAATGTGAGCAAAATACATTTATTTTGGAGATAATCATAATTTATTGATCCAAGCTATACTAATTAACCCATAGCTGGGGAGAAGAGATAGATTCATACCTTTCCATGCCATCTAGATACTGACCAGATTCACCGTTGCTTAACTTCGGTGATCGAACAAAAACGGTATTTCAATGTGAGCAAAATACATTTATTTTGGAGATAATCATAATTTATTGATCCAAGCTATACTAATTTACCCATAGCTGGGGAGAAGAGATAGATTCATACATTTCCATGCCATCTAGATACTGACCAGATTCACCGTTGCTTAACTTCGGTGATCGAACAAAAACGGTATTTCAATGTGAGCAAAATACATTTATTTTGGAGATAATCATAATTTATTGATCCAAGCTATACTAATTAACCCATAGCTGGGGAGAAGAGATAGATTCATACCTTTTCATGCCATCTAGATACTGACCAGATTCACCGTTGCTTAACTTCGGTGATTAGAAGAGGCACCGGTGGTTCAACATGATTAAAAATACATTGGTTGCAATAAAAGAGCTCGGTGATTAGCGATTTTTTGGCGTCAATCAAAATAAAAGAATTTTTTTTCTATTCAAGTTTCCAACAATGTTTTTCAGGCTGAAATTAAATTCAAGGAAAATCTTTCTCAAAACATTTGGCTCGTCAATTTCATCATATTTATTTTTTCCCAGTATTTTACTAGTTGTCAAAGTGTGGAAACGGAAATATGCTTGAAAATTTCATTGGCGAAAATATTTATATATGAGTTTTATTTCCCAAGGTAACCATTGATGGTTCTTGAAGTATTCATGCTGACAAGAAAAATATTTTCCCCAATGCTTTTAAGAAAAATCTTAAAAGTGAAAGGTAAAAACCAAAGAAGATATTTAACTGTAAATAACCACGCAAATGAAGATAAAGTCTATACGCTTTTGTATAAATTGTTTTTCTTCTTAATGAGTATTTTTTATTTTTTTATATTTTGAGAAACTCTGTAAATGCGTCGTCAATGCTATTTTGTATACAGGAATCCCTCGATTAGTGCTGGTAATGTGTACATTAAAAGATACATACTATTAGAAAAAAGGCATTTATCGAATATAGGAAACTAGCAGTATAGCCCAGCGTTGCTCGGGTGTAATGAAAGCTTTTAAACTAATTCATGGTGCTGGAGCTCAGACTCTTTGGACGTTGGCAAGAAAGACTAAAAAGCAATAGTTGTTTTCAGTTAAAGCGAAACCGTAGACTGGAAGAAAAATGAATGGATGTAAATCAAATTTTGGTTTCCTGGTATCGATATCAAATTTTCTGCACTATTGTAAGATCTGCAACCTTGAAACTTCTGAATATCGTTTCTTATGTCTTTGTCTATGAGTGTATCAAATTTGATTAAAATTGGACCACTCCTTCTATAACTCGATTTTTTTCGATTATCGATTTTCGATATTTATCTGGGGTACCTCGACACAAAACCTAGCTAAGAACACTCGCAGACGCTTATAGTACAACTGTATAAATTTTCAAGAAAATCGGTTCAGCCGTTTCGGAGTCTATAGGTAACGGACACACACAGAGACACAGACAACGTTCCATTTATAAATAAGTTTAGATTATGTAATTTGTACCTCAAATTTGAATCTCAGTCACAATTAATTTCTAATTTGCGTACTATTTAATTAGAATATAGCTACATATAAGAAGATACAATAAAATACTATGAATTAATATTTATTAATCTGTTTTTTTAAATTAAAAACATATTTCGAGTGGTTTGCTCTATGTTATTTTTCTGTTTTTTATTGGCGGTACTGAAAAATCTCCCCTTTACACATATTATCATTAGTATTTTAACCTGAAAACTGAATTTATAATCTTTCCAGAGTAAATGCATACAACTTTCATAGTTTGATATTTTTATTAAATATAAGTTTCTGCATCTAATTAACCCTGGAACACTAACCATCAATTAAATTTACGTCACTACCAACCATGGGTATATCATACCCAATTTTGAAAATATCAAAAAAATATTAAATATAAATATTTATTTGAAATATTTTACAAGCCGGCACTTCAAAATTTGTACTTTGAGTTAACATTAATAGGAACTGAAAAACATTATTTTGGTATGAAAATCAGGTACTGAAAAATTTAATTAAATTGTAATTAAAATGGCGTCATTTGCGCTGGGTACTATACACCCATGGTTAGTGTTTTCGGGTTAAATCGTCTATTTTTTTTTTTTCACAAAAGTCAAAGGTTTTCTTTTTAAGATTTTCAAAATAAACATGAAAAAAAAATCAAAATATTAAAAAACGAAATTAATAGAAACAAATATTCAAATATGTATTTTTTATTATCGGCTTATATTATAAAATTTGTCTATTTATAACCGTTCACGTTATTGAACACTGAAGTAATTAATGAGATAACGTAATACTTGGCGAACAAAATACCTATTTTCCATTTTA
Source organism: Ascarosepion bandense (assembly GCA_037127315.1). Lineage (NCBI taxonomy): Eukaryota > Metazoa > Mollusca > Cephalopoda > Sepiida > Sepiidae > Ascarosepion > Ascarosepion bandense. Next base: position 1,680,669 of record JBBBDQ010000505.1, on the reverse strand, counting down.
GAAAATCTTTAATTAATCGGTAACTATAAAAAAATCAATTCTCACTTACTATGGTTAAACTGAAGAATGTTTTATCGCTTTAATCGAGTATTAGGCATGCACTAATCAAATTTTTGCATATGCAAATGTTAGCCCACAGATTAAATGTGCATTAACCGATGGGTCCCTGTATTTCTTCGCAATGTATCAAAGCCTGTTCTATCTTTGGCTGTTTCTCTCCATACCTGTCTGTCTATTTAGCTATCTATGTCATCGTCTCTTTTTATTTTTCTGTCTTTTTGGGCTCTGCTCTACTCGACCTGTTCATGTTTCTCTCAATGTATATCCTTCTCTCCCCGCCATTCAGATTTATTCAGCTACATAGCCTGCTATTATCTATAATCTGCAAACGATCTCTTCTCATTATCTCTCTACCTGTCATTTAATAAGTACACGGCAGGTGACTACTGATTTCGTCTTTATTTTCTAAACACAGAAACGTACACATTACCACCATTATAGTTCCAATTATGATATACGCTTGGATTAACAATATCTTTTTCGATCCATGACTGACGAGGCAGAAGATTTTCTGCGGTAGACTGGTTGCCAACTAAGGCTACAGAACCCAATTTGTCCTAATATTCAACCCATAGCCAGAGAGACAGTTTCGCCCCTTTCCCAGGGGTGTTTGTGCCTAAGTGAATATAACGGATATCCAAGCTGACATATCTTCGTCTCTCTGTCTTCAGATCAATATATCTACATAAACATATGTTACGGAAATTAACGAAGATTAACGAAACTTCATTATAAACAACCGTCAATGAAATGATTTGTTTGAATATTATTTTTGATCGATACTCGAATTTAACTAGATATTCTGTTTTTAATTAATGTTCCAACGAATCATTTCATAAACATATGTGATTGTGTCGTGTCTACTTTAGTTTTTAGCTTATTTATCTTCATTGCTTACTATTTTGCAAGACAAAGAAACAATACATGTAAGGCAGCTATTCCAACCACCAAACTTGCTTAGATACACCATAAAAGAGACCCAGGTCTCATGGTCGGAAAGCGAATGTACTAACCACTCGGTGACGTGACCGTAACGTGCAACAATTTTGTAAAGTGTCTCAACACCATACGACGGGTTGCCCGAAGCCTTGTGAGTAAAATTGGGTTAACGGATTAATTTTATATCGTCAAAAATTGAGCTGGCACGAAATCACAAGTCATCGGTAACCGAGGATTTGGGCGTACTGGCCCTGTTCAGACTGTTTTATCCGGCCAGATAGTGCGTTTTCTTTTCCAGAAACTGTAAATAAGACCCCCTCAGCATAGTGGTAGTTCAAGGTACGGGTGGATTCTGGGGGCATTCAGTAAATAACAACAGGATTTTGTTAACCGCTCTATTATATAGGCACACTTGGATACGAGAGGCCATTATTATTATTATTATTATTATTATTATTTAGCAGTAGTAGTAGTAGTAGTAATTATCTAATAAACTGAATCGATCAGCCCAAAACGTTAAGGAAAATGCTGTCAGAAGAGAAAATAATTCCAAGAGATTATATATACGGGATTAAGGAAAGTGTGAGAGACTTTAGGAAGAAAATATTCGTTGTATTTCAATTATTTTGCACAAAGGTATATATATATATAAAATTAAAATAAAATTAAAATTAAAAAAATAATTAAATTAAAATAAAATTAAAAAATAAATAAATAAATATATATATATATATATATATATATATATATTTATTTATTTATTTATTTTTTTAATCATTTCACCCCGAGCAAGGCGGAAATGCCACTGATGTGCAGGGGGCTACATAACTGTAAAAAGATTAATTAGAAAAGAGTGAGGAGTACAAACTAGTTAGAAAGGTGCAATAGAAAGCTTAGAAAGCAGGTGCGATGACAGATACATATGTGGAGAGAAAGGGAAGGTTATACGGGGGTGGGGAGAGAGCTAGAGTCCAGTGGTTAGTAGATGAGTATTGACTTTGCATTTAAATTTCTAGAGGTTGTAGCCGTCAGGAAAGCAAGAATATGGGAGCGAGTTCCACAGGCTGGAAGTGCGAGAGAAGAAGCTGCAGGAGTGGAATTGTCGTCTGCATTTGGCTAACCTGACTGTGAATGGGTGGGACCCAGTTGCCAGTCTGGTTGCACGAGTAAACACCTGTTGAGGAGGCACCAGTGACTTAAGTTCGTCCGAGCAGAAGCCATGAAAGTATTTATAGAACAGACAAAGGGAGGCCACATTTCGACGGTGGGGAAGTGGCTGCAGTCGAGCCGCCAGATCAGTACCTATCACATTACAGACTCTCCTTTGGAGCCTGTCAAGAACATTGAGGAGAACGGCAGGGGCGCCTGACTATAGATGGCACCAGTAACCATGCACGGACGGATGGTTGACTTGTATATATGCAGGATGGATTCAGGCGGAAAAAACATCCTGGATCGACATAGTAACTCAACCTTCTTAGCAGTAGATTTTGCTATGGATTCAATATAGTGGTTCCATTTGAGGTCTGAGGACAGGTTAAGTCCGAGGAGGCGTAGTGCATTGCTCTCCGGGAGAATCGCTTGGTCCATGCTTATGGGAGGCAGGAGAGGTTGCCTGTAATGGTTGCAGCGTGGTCTTAGACGAATTGAAGTTGACAAGCCACTTCTTGCTCCAGTTCACCACAGAGTGTAGGTCCCGTTCAAGGTCAGCAGCGAGATTATGTCTGTCCGCCACAACAGGTTTCTTACTGGTGCGGGAGTATATTGTAGTGTCATCTGCGTAGATGCCTAATTGGTACTTGATCTCATCTAGGAGGTCGTTGATGAAAATAAGGAAGAGCGTCGGGCCCAGGATAGTGCCCTGTGGGACACCAGCATTCGTGCTGTAGGACGAAGAGGCACGCCCATTCAAAACGACCTTTATTTTGCGGTTATTTAAGAAAGATTAGATTAGGTCAAGCAGGTGACCGGTAATACAGTAACCCCGTAGTTTGCATAGGAGGCCAGAGTGCCAAACCCTGTCAAAAGCCTTGGAGATGTCCAGAGCAACCGCACGAGCCTCGTCAGACTCACCAAGGGCCTGTAGCATGTACTCATTTACGGTTGTTAGCAGGTCGGCCGTGGACCTGGCAAAGCGGAATCCATATTGCCTGTCAGAGAAGAATTTGTGGGCAGTGAGATGATGAACGATTTCAGCATTGATTATGGCCTCGAATACTTTCCCGAATATCAGTAGAAGACTGATATGGCGATAGTTGGATGGGTTCTAGGGTTCACCACAATTCTTAAATACAGGAACGACTGAAGAGAACTTCCAGCATGCAGGAAAGCAGGAAGCAGAAAGGCAGTAGTTAAATAGTTTAGAGAGGACAGGGGAAGTTCAGGAGCACACCTCTTAAGGACTATCACCGGGATTCCATCGTCTCCACACGCCTTATGGGGGTCGAGTTTTGAAATTACTCGTGATGCTACTGTCGGGGTAATATATACGTCGTGCAGTTTGGCCTCAGTTCTAATAGGAAAGTCGGGTGGGTGTACTCGGGACGAGTGAAATGTGGAGTTGGATCAGAATCTACGGGCAAAGCACTCAGCTTTGTCCGCAGATGACGTGAGAACCTCAAATTCATTCTCTCTCTCTCTCTCTCTATATATATATATATATATATATATATATATACACTACTGTCCATAATTATTATTTTTTAAAAGAAATCATGTATTTCATACAATTTATAGTATATATTGCCAAGTAGATAATTCTAAATGAAAATATAATGTTACTTTTTTAATACTGCACAATAATATATGCATCAAATGAACTGTTCTGGTGTCCAGTTTTTGCGATCTCTTCCCCATGGTAGTCTCTTCTTTTGTAACTGATGTTCATGTGCTTAGCTCTTTCTTTTTTTAAAACCGTTTTTTCCCTTCCTCGTAGATTTGTGGAAGGTTTTTCGACACGAGTATAGTAATAATCTCTTAAATATATATATATATATATATATACGTATGTATAGTGTATATTCAGGCAACAATCACTATTTAATGTAAGTTTCCTTAATAATGATAGATAATTTTATTTTACTTTAAACTGAATATATGGATTGCCTTATGTACCTATTATTCTAGATGCCTACATAAAACAATCCATGTATTCAATTAAAGTAAAATAAAATTCATACTTGATAATGTACAGTGAAAAGCGCTTTAAATAAAGCACACAGACATTTTTATATAATTTATCTACTGAAAAGAAGAAAAAAGTAAGATGCCATGAAACATTATACAAATAACTTAATACCTTGCACCTTGTCTGTTATTTTTAGAGAACCATATATAACACAGATATTTAAACATTTGGGTACTCCGACGTGGTGTAATGGTCAATAAGCTTGTCTCGCTAGAACCTGTTGTAACTGAGTTGTTAGTTCTACCCTTACTGGGTACTCCATACTTTCGGCCTTGTGCCACATCTAAGATGCGCTTAGAAAATCTCCAGATATTGATAACAAGATGGCACAAGGCAATGTAACTTACAAGGGACCTTGTAAATAATTCATTCTAATTTTTACGAGGGTCATTCAATAAATAAAGTGATTTTTTCGGTATAAGGATTTCTAATACAGATAAAAGCTTACGTTTTTATTTAATTTTTTTGTCCTTTACTTCTTTTTCAAAGAGATTTAATTTATTTTTGCAGATTGAAAAACAACTTTGAGAGTTTTGTAGATTAACAAAAATAGCTGACCAAGAAGCATGCTCCAGGATTGAACAGAGGTCAGTTATCAAGTTTTGGTTGTTAAAGTGTGAAAACCAGTTGAAATTCATAGGAGAATGTCAACTGTGTAAGGTGCCACATGTTTCAGTCCAAAAAATATCTGTAAGTGAGCTAAATTGTTTAAAGAAGTTTGAAAGTCACGATGAATTTAAAATTGCTGTGAGCGATTGGCTGAGACATCAGTCCAAATATTTTTACGCTGAGGGAATACGGAAGCTTGTGCACAGTGTGTGACACTGCAGGGAGACTACGTTAAAAAATAAAAATTAAAAAAAAACAAACAAAGTAAGCGTCTAACGTTATTAGAAGTTCTTATACTGAAAAATTCACCTTATTTATTGAATGACCCTCGTAGAAGTCCTTATGCCGAAAGATTCACCTTATTTATTGAATGAACCTCGTAGAAGTCCTTACACCGAAATATTCAACTTATTTATTGAATGACCCTCGTAGAAGTCCTTATACTGAAAAGCTGAACTTATTTATTTATCGTCCTTCGTAGAAGTCCTTATACCGAAACATTCACCTTATTTATTGAATGACCCTCGTAGAAATTCTTATATAGAAAAATTCACCTTATTTACTGAATGACCCTCGTAGAAGTCCTTATACCGAAAATTTCACCTTCTTTATTGAATGACTCTCGTACCTTTCCGCGTTTTTTTATGGATAGCCAAGCTTAATTGTTTTCAATGATGTCTTGGCGAAAAAGTTTGTGCATGTGTGCTTGCGTGTGTGTACATGATTGTCAGCAAAAATAAACCCCCAATATAAAAATTCAGTCAGTTAGTTAAGTCCCATACGTGATACACGCTTGGGGGATCATGTCTCGAAAGCAACATAACTGACTGAGTAGAAGATTATCCCACAGTAGGTTGCCATTACTTTCTGCGGTAGACTGGTTGCCAACGAAGACTACAGAACCCAATCCGTCCTGTTATTTAACCCATAACTGGAAGGAAGAGACGGATTAATACTTTTCCCAAGGTTATTTGCGCGTAAGTGAATGCAAGGAATTCAACTGGAATTCTAACTCGGCTCCCCAATTTCGCGTTCCGAGCCGATATTCATCGCACCACAACGCCAAGCTCACTATTAGTCATAATTGATCAAGCGAGACAGGCTTGCTAAACATTACTTCAAGTCAAAGTGCCCCAAATCATGTATTGTTTTGGGCATACTCGACAACTAGGTGGCAGTCATCATATTTAATATGTGGAATAATTTACTTTGTACATCTCTACATTCTTGACTCTTGGTTTCAGTTTAAAAATAACACTAATAGCAGACTTCTTTCTGATAAACTGACAGTTAAAGAAACGTTTGGCAAGGTAATCGCTGTTAATCGGCAAAGTAAAAAAAAACAATTCAGTGAATTCTTGAAGGCATTTATATTATCGTTGCTTAGAAATAGAATACATTTTTGCTCCTGTTTTTTTTTTAAGGAGTTTGCATTTCCATAGTTACTAAAAATAAAAACCGACAGTTAAAAATGTCTTCGTACCCACGAGAAAATGTATTCCAGTATCGACAAAATTGCAGTTTGCTTACGTTGAAGAGTGTGGATTTACTACATTTAAAGCGTGTATACGTTATATCATACAATGCTTCTTTTTTATCTTTACAGATATTTAATAAACATGGCATTGTCTGACACAAGGCCAAGGTGGGGAGTAAAAGTTTACTTTTACCGAAACTTGCACACAGACCGCTTGTTTGAGAGGAAATATTCAACTATTTCAGCTACAGATAAATCCATTTATTAATCTTGGAATTACCTAATCTGTTTAACAGTATTTTTAGGTGCCTAATAAAAAAGAGATAGTAATATTATAGGGGTCGGGATGTTTCTCAATATGCAATAGATAGGGTTCTTAATAAAAGAGGAGGGTTTAAAAATCATTTAAAGGGTAAAAAAAAAGTGTTATATTAATGAACGGGATTATTTAAATAAACTCTGGGCAAATGGAAATTTTCCTAAAAAAATAAATAAAGATAATACATAAATAAACGTCCTACTTTTTTTAGGCATCTAATAAATATTATTAAAAACCCAATAAATAAATGTCCTTTACTATTCAGTTAAGCGCCATATGTGATACACGCTTTGGACGATCATGTCTCGAAAGAGACATGACTGACTGGGCAGAAGATTAACCCGCATTTGCCATTGCTTTCTGCGGTAGAATGGTTGCCAGCCATAGCTATAGCACCCAATCTGTCCTATAACTGGAGGGAAGAGACGGATTAATACTTTTCCTAAGAGTATTTGTGCGTAAGTGAATGCAAGGAATTCGACTGGAATTCGAACCCGTCCTCCCGATTTGTCGTTCCGAGTCGATATCCACTGCACCACAAAACACATGCTAATTTCTTTATAGGCACCTAAAATTATATGCTTTTGTTTTAAATCGCTTTAACTCGATATTTTTCTACGACACGAATCGAAGAAGCGAAGGAATTAAAATAAATCTCTCTCTGCGTAAGATTCGAACCCTCATTGCCTCAGGAAAGTTGAGTAGAACGTACTAACATCTTTCACCGATTAACCTACGAGAAATGTACGGCTTAGCCTAAATGTAACCTAAATTATAATCCGATCATTCGTTCCACGATGTCATATTTGTTTTTAGTTGAACAGGAGTAATATTAAGAAAAAAATATCCGTGAAGATTGACTATTTTCTCTTCGAATTTTCTTATTAACCATAATTTTCACGTAATTTTCTAAGCGTAGCTTTGATGTGGCACAAGGCCGAAAGTATATAGTATCCAGTGAGGGTTGAATTCACTCAGCCAAGTGCTTGGGCGATCATGTCTCGAAAAAGGCATGAGTGACTAGGTAGACGGTTTTCCCGCAGTAGGCTGCTATTACATTTTGCGGTAGACTGGTTGACAACCAAGGCTATAGAACCCAATCTGACCTGTTATTTAACCCATAGCTTGAGGAAAGAGACGGATTATTACATTTCCCAAGGTTAATTGCGCATAAGTGAATGCAAGGAATTCAACTCGAATTCGAACTCGGCTCTCCAATTTCTGGTTTACTGCACCACAACGCACATCGATACACAGTCGTAATTGGTTTAGCGAGAGAAGCTTGTTAATCATTACGCCACGTCGAGGTGCAACGACCGAATAAAACTTTAAAATACGCATAGAAATTTTCTTATTGCATCGTTAAATATTTCAGCTCAACAACTTTAACAAAATATTGAAAATAAAACATTGTGAGTAAGCAATGATTTATTTGCAATTTCAGCTCAACAACTTTCAATTTCAGCTCAACAACTTTAACAAAACATTGCAATAAAAACTATAAGTATGAACTCAGGGAATTGCTTAAAGAAGTAACAGGGTACAAATGAGCAGATTCAAAATGGACAAGGTTTTCCATTTTACTGAAATTAAACGCATGAGAGTGTCTCGTCTATGTTTCTTTTCCTAAAACAAAACAGCTCCTTTGATAAGTCTTTAATTACGTCTTCCTTTGGAGCCAAAACGAAAACGTCCATTATTTATCTGAAGTAAAGTCAGCGTGTAAGGTAAGTGCTAAATAACAAAGGAACAACCAGAATTACATTATCATTCTTTTATAGTTTATTACAGAAAAAATTACTAACACTTAATCGTTGATTAGTAGTTATTTTTATCAGAGTTTTTTCTTTCTTTTTATGACAGCATTTTATCAGTTCAACAATCTGTCGCAGAAAACTAATGCAGAATCTGATATAAAAGATGTGGTCATGGTTAGATTCGAACTCTCGTTCCGTTTACTTCAAGGAAGAACGGTTGAACGAAAAAAATTAGATTGAACCGGACACATACGGCTGTCACTGTAGAAAGTACTGCACCTTTTGACTGTGGTATCTGGGGTGGGATTCATTTAAGGTAGTTAGATTCATTTGAAGCGTTTGGATTCATTTGAGTCGGTTCGATTCATTTGAGGTAATGGGGTTCAATTGTGTGGCTGGATTTATTTGAGGCGGTGGCTGTGAGAGTCATTGGCGAGGATGCCATTTAACAAATAAAATGAATGTAAAAAAATAATAAATAAAATTAAGATAACGATAATTCCTCAGTTACAAAAATAAACAAAGGTTTTCAGGCTGGTCTACTTTTGAAAATCTATTGGTACTAAATTTTTGATTTTGATAATTTACATTTTAGGAGCTACTTTCACAACAACAATTTAGTAAGCGTAAATTACTTGTAGCACAAGAATACTAAGAATAACTTAGATGTGGCACAAGGCCAAAGGTATGGAGTACACAGAAAGAATAGAAGTCACTACTCAATCGTCAATGATCTAGCAAGACAAGCTTGTTAATCATACCCCACCCTAGGTGTCTAAATAGCAATCTTCTAAGCATAGCTTAAATATGACGCATGGCCTAAAATATTGATCACCCAATGAAACATGAACTCACTACTCAATCTTAATTGATCTAGCAAGAAATGTTTGCTAACCATTGTAAAACGTTCAGCCTGGAGAGGGTTGGACTCCGTAAGGCTCTCGTTCGCTTCTATTGCTGTACATATGGTACCCCTAAGACCCTAATGAGTCACGGGGTATCTGAATCTAGATACAACGTCCATGTGTCTAATGTGCTTGATTAAAATGCACATGAGTGTTAATTACAGATATTGCTGAAATTTGTGGAGCATATGGTGATGGCTTGGAAAATCTTATACTCAAAAGACAGGTTGGTGGGAAAGTTGTATAGAGAAAAATAACGCAGAACATAATTAATGAACTTAAGTACATGGATGGTGGAAGAGGAGTTAAGATAAATAACAAAGAGACACAATTTATTAAGAGCTTCAAACAACAGGAAATTGTAGAGAGCAGTACTCAACTACCTCCTGATGGGAAACGGTACATAGAAAAGAAACACTTATTATCTTGTGGCTCGAGTAAATTCATACATAGGGGAGACCAGTGAGCTAAGTTCATCGGCTCAGAAGCTATGAAAGTATTTGTAGAAGAGACACAGGAAAGCGACATTGCACCAGTGAGAAAGTGACTGTATCTGAGCTGCCAATTCGGGATCGATCACATTACAGATTCTCCGTTGGATTTTGTCAAGGACCCGTAGGTGGATATCAGGGGCACCCGATCAGATATGGCAGCAGTATTCAACGCACGGGCGGATGGTAGATTTATTATATATATGCAGGATGGTTTCAGACGGGAAAATCTTCCTGGCCCCACACAGAGAACCGACCTCCTTAGCAGCGGATTTAGCTATGGATACTGTATTGAATCCATAGCAAAATCTACTGCTAAGAAGGTTGGGTCACTATGTCGATCCAGGATGTTTTTTTCCGCCTGAATCCATCCTGCATATATACAAGTCAACCATCCGTCTGTGCATGTAGTACTGGTGCCATTTATGGTCAGGCGCCCCTGCCGTTCTCCTCAATGTTCTTGACAGGCTCCAAAGGAGAGTCTGTAATGTGATAGGTACTGATCTGGCGGCTCGACTGCAGCCACTTCCCCACCGTCGAAATGTGGCCTCCCTTTGTCTGTACTATAAATACTTTCATGGCTTCTACTCGGACGAACTTAAGTCACTGGTGCCTCCTCAACAGGTGTTTACTCGTGCAACCAGACTGGCAACTGGGTCCCACCCATTCACAGTCAGGTTAGCCAAATGCAGACGACAACTCCACTCCTTCAGCTTCTTCTCTCGCACTTCCTGACTGTGGAACTCGCTCCCATATTCTTGCTTTCATGACGGCTACATCCTCCAGAAATTTAAATGCAAAGTCAATACTCATCTACTAACCACTGGACTCTAGCTCTCTCCCCACCCCCGTATAACCTTCCCTTTCTCTCCACCTATGTATCTGTCATCACACCTGCATTCTCAGCTTTCTATTGCTCCTTTCTAACTAGTTTGTACTCCTCACTCTTTTTTAATTAATCTTTTTACAGTTATGTAGACCCCCCGCTCATTTCTGCCTTGCTCGGGGTGAAATGATTAAAAAAAATATATATATATTTTTACTATCTGTAATTTTGGCTTTTTGAAAAACTTCAAGGTGTCGTTAGCGTTCTAAAATTTTGATTTACATCTGAGCGCAACTCCCGTCGAGCTAGACCGCAAAATGCAGACGCTAAGTCGAATCTGCCAAACAAACAAATACTTACACAACATCCACCCTCGTCACTTTTACAGATATAAATAAGTGTATTCATTTCGAAATTTTAACGCTTGGATATTAAATACAGCTCAATTCGCTACTCGCCCAATGAAATTGGGCACCTTGACGTGATGTAATGGTCAACAAGCTTGTCTCGCTAGATCCATTACCATTGAGTAGTGACTTCGATCTTCCCTTGGTGCCTAGAGATTTACCCCCAGTCCAAACTAAATCGCTATAGCAAACTTAGTTTATTTGATTTTGGACGTAGTGTACTTAATTAGTCAGTTAAGTGCCATACGTGATGCACTGTTTGGGCGATCATGTCTCGAAACAGATGTGACTAACTGGGCAGAAGATTATCCCGCAATAGGTTGCCATTGCTCTCTGCAGTAGACTGGTTGCCAACCAAGGCTATAGAACACAATCTTTCCTGCCATGTAACTCATAGCTGGAGGGAGAAGAGATAGATTATATTACATTATTATATTAAGTATTATTAGTGGGGGATCAGTTTATTAATTCATAACAAGAGAAATCTGATTCCCCACTTTATGCCCAGTAGAAGTTTTAATTAACATTACAACTATTATATTCAGTCGGTTAAGTCCCATAGGTGATACGCTCTTGGGCGATCATGTCTCGAAAGAGACATGATTTCCTGGACAGAAGATGATCCTGCAGTAGGTTTCCATTGCTTTCTGCGGTAGACTGGTTGCTAGCCAAGGTTGTAGTAACCAATTTGTCCTATTATTTAACCCATAACTGGAGGGAAGAGATGGATTAATACCTTTCCCAAGGGTATTTGTGCGTAAGTGAATGCAAGGAATCCAACTAGGATTGGAACTCGGCTCACCGATTTGTCGTTCCGAGCCGATATCTAATACATTAAAATGCACATCCGGGTATACTTAACGAACAGCCCAAACTGATCATTGTGTGTAAGTAGGGTCAATTCACACCGCCCGACAACGCTTTTTGGAGACATATTTTAAAACAGGCTGGCGTCATTTGAACCCTATCTAAAACTAGCATTATAGCCTGTCGTTGCTCGGGTGTAATGAAAGGTTTAAAAATTAATCCATGGTCCTGGAGCTCAGGCTCAGCCTAAAGAATATTTGTGTGAAGTTTGGTGAGAATCGGATAAAAATTGTGGATTTGTATAAAGGACATACAGACAGATAAACAGACACACACACACACACAAACATCTTGCCTTATATATATATATATTATCGATTTTCTGCACTATTGTAAGAACTGCAACCTTGAAACTTCTGAATATCGTTTCTTATGTCTTTGTCTATGAGTGTATCAAATTTTGATTAAAATCGGATCACTCCTTCTATAACCCGATTTTTTCGATTATCGATTTTTGATATTTATCGGGGGTACCTCGACACAAAACCTAGCTAAGAACACTCCCAGATGCTTATAGTACAACTATTAAAATTTTCAAGAAAATCGGTTCGGCCGTTTCGGAGTCTATAGGTAACGGACACACACACAGACACAGACACACAGGAACACACAGACACACACACAGACAAAGTTCTATTTAAAAATAAGTTTAGATTTTATTCACTGGTTTGCCCAACTTACCATTAGCCAAATATAAACATTTTTAAACTAAAGTTAAAAAACTATTTTAAATATCTAATTTTAGGTGTACTTGCGAAATAAAAACAAAAATAATATACTCCATCGGCAGTTCCACTCGCCCCCAGGGTATGCCACCCGGTGTCAGCGTCACATCGGCTTTCCCTTTTGCATGCCTCTGTGGGTTCCCCGTACTTTTGGTATTGTGCTGCATCTAAGGTATGATTTAAAAAAATCACCTCTCCCAAAATGAACTTTGCAGTCGATAAACAGAATTTTCATTTCGCCCCCAAACTGAATTCATCAGAATCTTACAGCGCCTAGCACTGACTTATTGTTTTCGTTCTATTGGTCTTCTACAATGCTTATTCTTCTTACCACTAGAAAACAGAATATTTTGATCATCATATTTCTGAAGACTAAACGACACAGATATGATTTTACCTTTCTGGCGAAATCTGTTTTTGCATCATTTGGTGACAAGAAGAAGAAAAAAGAAATAGTTTTATGAAGCGGACAACACGATTAAGTTATATGTTGCCTACGTCTGTCTGGTTTAAACAGTCAATGTTTGAGTAGGTCTTTGTTTACCATATTTTTATGGATTGTTCTGTCGTCGAATATCTATTGACCCAAAAATAATTAAATATAGTGTAGTTAGAGTCAGGCGTAATCTCTTTGTCAGTGGATTACACCTACTAAAATAACATTCAGATTCATCATTTATTAAATCAACTTGCCATAGTGTCTTCTTTGGTACCTGAGGTAGTTATTCCAACTGACCTCTAGTGATTGAGGTTCGAGCCCAGATTAAGAGCAAAAAATATCTTTTTTTTTCTTTAATACAATAGTAATCAAGACACAGGTGACTATGACTTCTCCCGAATGAGTATTTTTAACTTTTTTGTAATTTGTCGTCTCCTTCAAAGAGGTTAAAACAGACAAGGTGGTAATCGAGTGAAAGAACAGCAACACGTACGTTTATTATAAAGAGAATACACTATGGCAAGACAGGCAATCTGATGGCAGGCTAGTAATTGCCGAAGCAAGTCACAGGTATCGCCTGTACTCAGTATACATGGTTACTAATATAGTTCACATAGGCGATAGGGAGGGTGGAATATTCCATTCCAACATAATTCTTCTTGGGAAAGAATTTGTCTTTTCTACAAATATTTTCATGGCATCTGCTCTGAAGAGCGTTTTATTTTTCTACGTTAACAGTTTCTTTTCTCGCACTTCCTGCCTGTGGAGGTCCCTTTGTTTACTTGTTTCCTGAAACTGACAATCTCTAAAACTTAAATGCAACATCAATTGTCATCTTCTATCTTCTTGAATTCTATTAAACTTTTCTCATTTCTTGGATACCCATGTACCCAGTTTTTCCTCAAACTGTAACTCTCTACACACTAGTGGGGGTCCCATCCTGCTTCCGGTAGAATGAGAAAAATTAGTATCTCCTTTCCCGTTATCTTCACCATATTTTGAATTTCAGAATAGTTCAGCTAGATTGTTCATTTAACCCAGTGTTTCTCAACGTTTTTAAGCAACGGCACACTTAGAAGCTAATGGAAATATAACATCACATGAAGAAAAAAATTAAAGGGTACACTCCCAATCAAAAAATTAAGACCACTTAAAAAATTTTAAAAAGAAATTTTTTTTTACAGATAGATTTCAAATTCCTCCCACTTAAGGTTACCAATACTACAATCTAAAAGGTTATGGAAACAAAAAGCTACATTCCAAACATTTTATTTAGAAATTTATATTTTTATAAAATGAGGCGATTTACACATGATCAAAATTATAAGACCAGAGACAAAAATCCTACGAAATTGTACAAAAAGTGTATGAAAATATTTAACAACCAAATTTAATAACGAAGTCTACCTCCACTGCTTTTGATGACTTCAAAAATTCTGTCGGGTATGCTAGAAATAAGCGTTTCCATTAAGGTGCGGGGGATGTTGCTCCAGCTTCTGAAGATGGCTTCACAAAGTTCATTTTTGTTGAATATTGTTTGCCATTTCGATAAACATCTCTTGTCATCCATCCCCAAACATTTTCAATTGGGTTCAAGTCCGGTGAGCATGCAGGATGTCCCAAGAGATGGACCCCATTTTCTTGTAGAAAGGTCAAGGTCCGTCTTGCAGCATGGATTGCAGCATTATCCTGTTGAAATAACCATCCATCCCCACACAAACGATGGCCCTCCGTCATCAAAGATGCTTTTTGTAGTATGTTAACACAACCAGCTGCTCTCTGCACTACCTGCAGCTCCATCGTCCCTCTGTAAGAAAAGGCACCCCATACCATTAGGGACCCTTGACCACTATGACGTGCGAAGAAAATTTCAGGAGGCATGTTTTTGTTATACCAATATCGTTGGAAGTCATCAGGACCATCGAGATTGAATTTTTTCTCATCAGAAAACAGGACTTTCTTCCACTTCTCAACGTCCCATGTTTGGTATTCACAACCAAACTTTAAGCGGTCAAACTTGTGACGTGAAAGCAGCCGAGGAATTTGTTTACGCTTTTTATTTACCATGCCCTTTTGTCTTAAGTGTCGTCTGATGGTTACGGGACTGCAATCAGCATCTGTGACTGCCTTAATTTGACTAGAAGAAAGTCCCCCCTCTTTGAGTATAACCCGTCTTATTCTCCTACTCAATGCAGAATAAATTTTTTTGGGGCCTACCAGAGGATTTTTCTTTTCCATAATTCTCACTGTTCTTTAGAAAGTTGCAAATCACAGTTTTACTGCGATTTACCTTAGCTGCGATCGCCCGCTGTGACAAATCTTGCTTATGGAATTCTAGAATTCGAGAACGCTCAACTTCGGTAAGTTTGCTTGCTTTAGGCATGGTAACATCTTTACGCAGTGATTGCTAATCTCTAACTGAACTAACAACATTGGAATTGCCATAGATCTAACAATTTATACCCGTGGTCTTATAATTTTGATCATAATCAAAATTATAAGACCAAAATTATTGATAATTTATAAAATCGCCTCATTTTGTAAAAATGCAAATTTCTAAATAAAATGTTTGGAATGTAGCTTTTTGTTTCCATAACCTTTTAGATTGTAGTATTGGTAACCTTAAGTGGGAGGAGTTTAAAATCTATCTGTAAAAAAAAGATCTTTTTAAAGATTTTTAAGTGGTCTTAAATTTTTGATTAGGAGTGTATATCTTTAAATGTTATGAAATAAAACGACGTATCTAAAAAAATACACACAATATGAACTTGCTTTATTTCAATGTTTCTATACAACTTAAAAAAGTTTATAATTATTAATTTAGTAGCAGTATATCCCGGTGATGCTCGGGTGTAATGAAAGCTTTAAAACTAATCCATGGTCCTGGAGCTCAGACTCTTTGGACGGTGGCACGAAAGACTAAAAAGAAATAGTTGTTTCCAGTTAAAGCGAAACCGTAGACTGAAAGAAAAATTTTGGTTTCCTGGTATCGACATAAAATTTTCTGCACTATTGTAAGAACTGCAACCTTAAAACTTCTGAATATCGTTTCTTATGTCTTTGTCTATGAGTGTATCAAATTTGATTAAAATCGGACCACTCCTTCTATAACCCGATTTTTTAGATTATCGATTTTTGATATTTATCGGGGGTACCTCGACACAAAATCAAAGTAAGAACATTCGCATACGCTTATAGTACAACTGTGTAAATTTTCAAGAAAATCGGTTCAGCCGTTTCGGAGTCTATAGGTAACGGACACACACACATTCACACACACACAAAGTTTCATTTATAAAGAAGTTTAGATTCAAACATTAGCGCTGCACCATTACTACTTACACACACACACACACACACACACACACACAGGTATGCCGTGACAATATTTCACAGCCCACTTAAGACCATGACGTGGCATAATAACGTATATCTACGAAGAAAAGAGATGGGCCCATGCCTTTTCTCAAGGGTAATAGTGCGAAAGTGAAAACACAACCGACTAGGTGGGTATCTGAACTGAGCCTGTCGACACCATTTTCTAGGCCGATAACCGCTGCACAGCTCGCATACAATATTTTCCGAATACAGGTTTTCAATTACGAAGATATGTTGTTAAGAAGTGGCACCGATACTCAGAGCGCCACGGTGTAATGTTTATCCTAAAACTAAAAGATTCACAGGTTTCATTCATAATAGTGAATTGATTTGTATTCCGAGAAGGTAATAAATTTGTATACAATTTATCGCCTTGTTGATTCATTTTATGAATACTTTTCTTCATGCGAAAAAAAGGCGGTTATAGAAAATTAGGCTTTTATATTTTTGAAATAAAAAAACAGCTATTTGTCAATATTTCTGAGATGAGGTAGTATTTACAGTATTTACATTATTTAGACTATTGTCCTCATCTTTGTACGACGTTTCGGCCTTTATACGCTCCGGCCTTCTTCAGGTGCTAGAAATTTCGAACCGAACGGATTATTACAGTCATTGGGGTATATGAACTGCATTCGTTGCGTAGTAGTGCCTCTTCTGGTAGTCATGAGTTATCTCCCTCTAACCCTGTAATTCCTAGCACCCGAAGAAGGACCGAGCGTACAATAGCTGAAACGTCGTACAAATGACAATAAAGATGAAAACAATAGTCCGAAGAATGTAAAAACCGAAAAAAAGCTCTATTATTTTCTGTTTAAAATGCAAATTATATAGTATTGATGTAAGTTTCTGGTCCATAATGGCATTTCTTGCAGGTAGGATATGGTGATTTTCTAAGCACAGCTTAGATGTGGCACGAGACCGAAAGTATGGGGTATCTAAACTCATTACTTAGTTGTAATGATTCTAGCTAGACAAGCTTGCTAACCATTACATCACATCTTACCCTTGCTGGTAAGATATATGCGTATCAATCAGCTGTGCAAAGCACCAATTTCAAACCCATGAAAAATAATGCCAGGATTTCTAATATTGATCCACAAGAAAGGATGTCTCAGGATATCAAAGTTTATAGCAATGTAACGTTTATTTGTATCCGCTTCATCTTATACTAAGATAAACTTTGGAAAAGTTATCTACTGTAGCGATATACGATTTTGTTTATTAAACGAGAAGATAGTTGAAGAAGGATTCTTTTAACTAGGTATAAAAACTGAAAGAATTTGATGATGAAGTCTAATCTGATCAGTTAGGTGCCAGTCTCGAAAAATTATTTTCATATGAGACGAGTGTCAGCTGGGATCTGTGATTAGTGGCGTTTGCTAATTAAACTGGCAGGAACGAGGATTTCATGACCCCAAAAAAGAGAAATCGTTTCGACAATCCACGATGAACACTATAAAAAACCGAACCCTGTCTGTCAGTTTTCAGGTTCTCCATTTTCCGAATTATAGTAGCAATCGTTCTGTATCGTCGTTGAAACACGAACAAACTAGAATGATTACTTTAAATGTTACTCGTTGTCCATGAGTTTTCAACAACACAGTCACTTTTTCAATGTGTCACTTTTTCCGCATCTAGCGACAGGGATCACCCAAGACGTGCTAAATATTTTGTTTTTGATCAGATGTGGGTTGGGAGCTCTGCTTAATGATTTTAAGGAAAAAAAAAAAAAGAAGGAATTCAAGCTCCATAAAAGACGAACCATTTTCCCTGCTAGTCAGTTCTCCCTGGCAAACACTATAAGGATGCAGCCCTATTTAACACTTCTTGCTTTATCGTCTATGTCTTCTTGACAACGGAGCTACTTTTTCCACACTTAGCCACAGTGATCACCCTAGAAGCGCCATTTAAAACAAAACCATGTAACGCTGCAGGAAACAAAATAAATTCTTATCTAAATACAGAAAAAAATCTTGATTTAAGGCAGTTGAAATGTTCACTAGAATCTGTTATACTTTTTGCAGTTTTTCTTCTTATTTGCATGACATATAATTGTTGTGGGGTATCTTCGTTGCCAAGTTGTTGCGGACTGTTTGTGCCCGGAAACAAGAAGGTAGGTTCAATTAATGTATTAGAATAACAGAACATATACACAATAAGATTGTTAGTAATCAGTAAATAGAATGTAAGTCCGAAAGGTATAGTTACGCTGCTTCTCGTCTGTCTTTAGACTGTCACACAGCTGCCTCACAGCTACCTCACGACTGCCTCACAGCTGCGTCCTCAGAAGTCCCCCAGGTTATTATTTATTAACGAAAAAAGAGTTCATTCCTATAGATAGGGCACCATAACAATAACAAAATGTTATATTCTCTATTTAATGCGTAAATACTTACATATAACGTGTGGTCTTCATATATCAATTTCTCTTAGAAAGAAAATCCGTATTGTCATTAAATTCGATTCAAATCAATTTGCAGTTTGCCTTCATATATCAACTTCTCTTAGAAAAAAAATTAAATTCGATTCAAACTATTTTGCAATTTTTGGCACTAATCATACATGAAAACTTCTATATTCCAAGGATTACGTACCGACATATTTCAGAATGTGGAATTTAATTTTACTTCTGATATATTTTTCGTCCAATATCCTAGATTCTTTTGACATGAAATAAAAGAATTAGATTCAAAATAGACCTTTATCATCACTTATAATGATTATATTTCGATTAACATATTTAAGGTTCTTTGTATTTTAACATTTTTATTCCGCCTGTCCCAGTGCGACAAAATCTTCCTTACAATCTACGACACCGGAAAAGTGTAAAACTAAGAAAAATCATTAAATGATTGAAAGAAATGGAAACCTTTTATATTAATCACAATTCTTCTTTTTTTTTCTTTTTTTTTTTTTCGAGAAGTAACGACTATGGAAGTTTCTGGGGATTAATCCGTTTATCGTAGATTTATATATATTTGAACAGTATGTTTTCTGCGACATTCTGACGTTGGAGTTGGTCTCTGAAGAAAAAGTTGATGATAAATGAAAGTCATAAATCTTGTTTTTAATGCGGAGTTTTATATCATGGCCAGAT
Organism: Ascarosepion bandense; assembly: GCA_037127315.1. NCBI lineage: Eukaryota > Metazoa > Mollusca > Cephalopoda > Sepiida > Sepiidae > Ascarosepion > Ascarosepion bandense. Next base: position 1,661,183 of record JBBBDQ010000505.1, on the reverse strand, counting down.
ATTTGTATTGAACATGAAGAAATTGTCATTATGAAAGAAAGAGGAGTAATTGTGAAAAAGAGAGAGTTGATTATGAAGGAGAAGGTTACTTAGAAACAGATATATAAAAAAGAGGATGATTATGTGGGTGATAGCGATATATCAATTTTTAAAGAGAGGAGGTTAATGTGAGTGGTGTCAAGATGTGAGTGAGGGAGATACGGTGAATGATAAAGAGAGAGAGAGAGAGAGAGAGAGAGAAAGGTGATTGTGAAATGAGAGAGTGTTGATTACGACAGAGAGATAGCAATTTCGAAAGAAATAAAGAAAGAAAAAAATGCGATTATGTAACTAATAGTGATATGACGATTTTGAAAGAGGGGGATCAATCATGGGATGAAAATGTGAGTGAGGGAGATATGGCGATTGGGAAAGAGAGAGAAAGGGGTAATTATAAAAAAAGAGTGGGTTGGTTGATGAGAGATTGGTGGCCATTTCGAAAGAAATATTTAGTGAAAGTAAAAGATACTTTTGAAGAGTGGGAAGAGATTGTAAAAAGAAAGGTCTTATGATGGGAGAGAGATGTGGTCATTTAGAATAATATAAAGTAATTATGTGAGAGAAAGAGATTTTGTAGGTTTAAAAGAAAGTGTGAGGTTGAATTAAAAAAAGGGATGCTTGAATATATGATACGAACAAGATAACTTCAAAAGAGAGTAAAGTGAATAAGTGGGAGATATAGATATTGTGGTCTTGAGAGAAAGGGGAAGTATTGTAAAAAAGAGGGTGAATTAAGGGAGAGAGTGAGTTTGAGAAAGATAGAGAAATATGGTGATTGAGAGAAAAGTGGATTGATCATGAGAAATTGACTATGAAAAGGAGAGATACAGAGATTGTGAATGAAAAAAAAGAAGCCATTATGAAAGCGAAAGATAGTTACTATGTAAGAGAGGGAGAACATGGTGATTTGGAAAGAGAGGGAGAGAGTGAGAATAGATAAGAGAGCTGCTATAATTTCGAAAGAGAGAGAATATAATTATGTAAGAGATCGATGCAATGTTTATGAAAGAGAAATTGTCGATGTGAAACTGAGAAATACTTTTAAAGAAGAGGGGAGGATGTTAATGAACGATATCTATTAGATGTGGCACAAGGCTGAAAGTATCACTATTCATTTTTAATAGGTTCTAACAAGACACTCTTGCTAACCGTTACACAACGCCGAGGTGTCCATATTTGTGAAATATATTGTGAAAAAACTTACGTGCAATGTCCTGCCAAAAACGAATGCAAGTAGCTTTGTTTTTATTGAAAAGACAAAAGGAAATTAAGTATTATTCAAAATAGACATTCGATATTGTGTAAAAAAAGTAAATAAATAAAAAACAAAATAAAAAAATGAAACCGAAATCCAGTCTCGTATTTAACAATGCAAAAGTAGTTTTTTTTATGTAAAAATAATCTTAGTATTTAGAGCAGACAAAGAAAAAAAAATGACAAGAATCTTTAGAGAAGCTATTAAAAGAAAGCGCGAAGAAAGGACTAAGTATAAACTGCAAAAAGACAAAATGCATGATTGTCAGCAAAAATAAACCCCCAATATAAAAATTCAGTCAGTCAGTTAAGTCCCATACGTGATACACGCTTTGGGCGATCATGTCTCGAAAAAGACATGACTGACTGGGTAGAAGATTATCACGCAGTATTTTGCTATTGCTCTCTGCAGTAGACTGGTTGCCGGCCAAGGCTATAGAACCCAATTATTTAATTCATAACTGGAGGGAAGTGACGGATTAATACCTTTCCCAAGGGTATTTGCGCGTAAGTGAATGCAAGGAATTCAACTGGAATTCGAATTCGAACTCGGCTCCCCGATTTGTCGTTCCGAGCTGATATCTACTGCACCACAACGCACATCCGTTATACAAATCAAAGACATAAAAATCAAACACAAATTAAATATCTAGGAAGTGTTTTAACAAATGACGGAAATCATGAAACAGAGATGGGAAAGCAGATTGGCGTAGGGAAAGTTGCCTTTCGAAAGCCAAGAAAAAAGTATTCAGAAACAGAGAAAAATTCGCTGGGAACAAAGAAAAAAGTACTGAAATGTTATTTAATATCAGTATTCCTATATAGTAGTAAATACTGGGATGTGCGTTGTGGTGCAGTGGATATCGGCTCGGAACGAGAAATCGGGGAGCCGAATTCATTGCATTCGAATTCCAGCCGAATTCATTGCATTCCCTTACGCGCAAATACCCTTGGGAAAGGTATTAATCCGTCTATTCCTTCCAGTTATGGGTTAAATAACAGGACAGATTGGGTTCTATAGCCTTGGTCGGCAACCAGTCTACCGCAGAAAGCAATTGCAACATACTGCGGGATAATCTTCTGCCCAGTCAGTCAGTCTATCACGTATGGCACTTAACTGACTGAATCTCTTCACAGACGAAGAAGAAACTTGAAGCAACAGAAATGTTGCTCTGCAGAAAGATGCTGAGAATACCATGGACTGAATATGTGAGCAATGAGGAAGTTTAATAAAAAACGGAAACCAAAAAGACACTTATACGAAACATCACAATGAACTTCTAGGGCGCATAATGAGGAAAGAGGATTTGGAAACTTTAACACTCACTAGACTGATTGAAGGCAAGAGGGACAGAAGAAAACAATACCAGCGAGCGTGTATAAATCAATGACAAAACAGGGTTTACGTGTGGCAACAAATAAAAATTTAATTAGTGCTACAAAGTACAGGAAATTATGGAGAGCCATGATTGCGAAAAGACCTGAAATGACACGACATATAAAAGAACCGTTTATAAATTTGCATAAGGCTACGTCTTTGATACACACGTTACGAAATAAATACATATTGTTAGTAAATTCTTCAAGCACCGCTTAGATGTGGCACAATGCCGAACGTTTTGGGTACTCAGTAAGGATCGAACTCACTTTTAATAGGTTCTACCGAGAAAAGCTTGTTAACCATTGTTAGCAAGTAATGGATGGTTACAGGAATGTTTATAGGCAAACATAGTCTACAAGATTTATTAATGATAATTGTTAATCTGCATAACAATTTTAAAAAGCATATTTTAATAAATATTTTTCTGTTATTTAGTATTAATTGAAATTTTTTAAATTGCTATGTAGATATAATGTTTCTGTTGATAAAGTTTTACTTTTAAATTAATTGTGTTTGCATAGAAACAATGTGTCAAAATTCAAATGGAAAGTTAGAAAACCTACAGTGTACATCATAAGTCTCCTTAGAGCAGCTCGACGTGGTGTAATAGTTAGACAGCTTACCTCACTAGAATCGTTACAATTGATTAGTTAGTTTGATCCTCACTGCGTAAGCAGCCCTTAAAAATTGACCATCATAAGACTTGCTATCATCTGCTATTTTCTCTGGTATTTCACAGTACTAGAAAGTAGCCGAATGAATTCGAAAAATTTAACGGAATTATATCAATAATTAAAAAAGTCTGTCAGTCATTATTTAAAGTTAAAATGTAGTTCTGGCCAGGTGCCCATGCTGTTCATCTCAGTGTTCTCGACAGGCTCCAGAGAAGAATCAGTAATGTGACTGGTCCTGATCTGGAAGCTCGACTCCAGCCACTTTCTCATCATCTGGATGTGGCTTCCCTCTGTCTCTTCTATAAATATTTTCTTCTGCTCTGACGAACTTGGGTCACTAGTGCCCTCCTCCACAAGAATGTACTCAGGCAATCAGACTGGCAAAAAGGTCCCACCCTTTTACAGTTAGTTCAACCAAATGAAGGCGACAATTCTATTCCATCAGCTTCTTTTCTCGTGCTTCCCGCCTGTGGAACTCCCTTCCATATACTTGCTTTCGTGACGGCTATAACCTTCAGGAATTTAAATGCAAAGTCAATTCTCATCTTTTATCTACTTAACTCCAGCCTTTTTTTTACATGACCCCGTGTATCTTGTTCTTTTCCTTTCGCTCTACCTTCGCAACTGTCTTCACTCCTGTGTTCACATCCTGCTCTTGCTCTTTCTCTCTGACCTCCTGTAACTGGTTCGCCTTTGTCTTCACTCTCCTCCTGCCTAATACGTCAACTCTTTTATGTAACTCCTTTCACATCAATAACGTTAACGCCTTGCTTGTGGTGAAATCATTAAAGAAAAGTTTGAAAATTGACAAGTTTTTTTTCGTTTGAGTGAAGGAGATATTAAATACGGAGTATTATCTCTTCATTTTCCTTTTTTTCTTCCTTTTTTGCTTTTTTACCCTAAAAACAAACCTCTTTTTTATATATATGTTTTCTACCGTTTTGTTGGCAGGAGTTTAACCAGGTAGTACAGAAATATCTTCGCAATCGGACAGGAATGGACCACTGTTTATCTGAGGCAATGGTAAGACTAACGTACGTGCTAACTAAAAAAAGCAGAATTAGATTGGTATAATGAAAATTTTAAAGGAAAATTAATTTTTAAATATCAATTTGACGAACCTGCCAAGATTATATTGCAAACACCAATCAAAACGGTCAGTTTGGTCGACTCGAAAATTAACATTTAACACATTGACTTTTCACGTAGAATCAAACACCAATTGTTGCCAATTGATAATATACAACTATATGCTGTTCTCGAATAAGTATTTTCTCGGGTGAGTTCAAGCAAGAACCAAATATACGAGATAATTGACGAGGATAAAATTTACAACGGTGATCTACAAGATTAACTTTTGAACTATTGTTCAACCAGTATCCTACGGCTAGCTGTTCATTCAGCGCAATCAGTTAAACCAATATATCTTTTCTACTAAGAAGTTTTGAGATTTATTAGACTATGCAATCTTAAATCTTTTAAAATAACGAATCTTTTATACCCAAAAATCATTTAATATTTAAAAACAGTCATTAGGTGTTTTAAACCAAGGGATGTTTAATTTTTTTAGACATTAAGTAATTTACCCCAAGATCTTTTAAAGCAATTAGACCTACCAGTCTAAGTTTTGGGGGGTCAAGGATTAAAAAAAATCTTTTGACTGAAAAAGTTTAAACAGGAGACTAATACGTCATTTAGATCAAGTGTTCCTTAGGTATTTAAGACCAAGGTTTATAAATTATTAAGACCTTAAACCGGTTCTCGTTCGATCACTGAAGTTAAGCAACGCTGAGCCTGGTCATAAATGGGGGATGCTAATAAAATGATACACCGAAGTTAAGCAACGTTGAGCCTGGTCAGTACTTAGATGGGTGACCGCTTGGAAATACCAGGTGCTGTAAGCGTTTATTGACAGATGTGCGTTTTGGTGCAGTGGATGTCGGCTCGGAAAATGTAATCGATGAGCCGATTTCGAATTCCAGTTGAATGCCCTGCATTCACTTACGCGCTAATACCCTTGAAAAAGGTATTAATCCGTCCCTTCCCTTCACCTATGGGTTAAATAACAGGGTAGGACTTGTGACCCTGCCCTTAAACAAATCCCAATGGAACTTTCTCTGCGGGGCGGAAGCTGGCTCCACCCACCTAGGGTGCATGCGACACAATGTGCCCTTAAATCTTTTAGACCAAAGGGGTATTTCAATCCTTTAGATCAAAAAAGTATTCAAAATCTTTAGATAAAGAGGCGTTTATATTTATCAGGCCAGTATATATATCATCATACAATATTCTAATCTCTTCTTTTCATATCAGATAAACATTTTTTTAAAAGAAGACACGATATTTTGTATAATTAGACTCTTCAATCAGACAAAAGTTATTTAGTTGAGCTGGTCGATCGACTTCCCTTTCGCCAGTGATTTTATTATTGATAAACATTTAATGAATACTAAATCAGAGTAGGTTTTCATCATTATATAATAAAGGCTGTCCTAACACTAACTAATGGTAATTAAGGGAGAGGGATTTACATCAATGGCCATTCATACACTTTTTTTTTCATCAACCACACTGGCATGCTAAAGAAAATATACTTGTCTCACGATAACTAGCGATGGAACAGAAATCAAATAGATTGATGGGTGCGATTTTACGGTTTATCAACCCTTTGTTGGTTATTTAAATCAGAAACACATTTTGAGTTATAAGAATATCAATATTTGCGAGTGAATATTGCATTAACTATTTTCGAAGATAACATTTCTTTTCCCAGATACATGTTATACTATTTAACCCATAGCTGGAAGAGAGAAAAGATTAATTAATACATTTTCCAATGATATTTTCATATGAGAGAATATAACGAATTCGTTAGGAATTCGACTATAGGTTAAATAACATGTTTCTGCATTCCGATTCCTCATTTGGTGTCATTACACTGCCCAAGCCTTCGAAAGAAGTGGATTTCTAAAGCCATACGGGGTGCCTTCAATAATCTACAGCTGTCCCTTTCAACCCGAAATGATAAAAATGGGTCTTTCATCTCATCCGAAAAACGTCAGCTGTGACGACCAGGGTTTAGTAGGGTGTGTTTCAAGTCTTGCTGCACCTGTCTCTTTCAACTTGAAATGATAAAAATGGGTCTGTCATCTCATCAGATGTATAGTAATAACATCATACAATTTCAAGAGCCTACAAAAGATTTTAAATAATTCTACAAAAAAGCCCGGAAACTTAGTGAAGGCACCTCGTATTGTTATATCGTGTCCCTTTGAGACATTTGCAATCACGGCTCTGTAATGATTTCTTTCTTTCTTGTTTTAATCGTTTCTCTCCCAGCAAGGCGATAATGCCACTAAGACTCAGGAAGTGAAAGAAAATAAGAAGATTTTAGTGAGACAAAGAGAGAAAAGGACAATAAAAAATAGAGTCCAGGAAGGCAAAAGATATCGTTTAACGTTAATTTAACATCTTTGAATATTGTAAATTAAAAGGAAGAAATTGGAAAGAGAATCCATTGTTGAGAAATGCGAGAAAAGAAACTGTTAGAATAAAAACATTGTTGCATCTAGCCAGACGGTGAGACCTAGTTGACAATCTAGTCAGTCTGTTAAATGCCATACGTGATACACGCTTTTGGGCGATCATGTCTCGAAAGACAGGTTGCCATTGCTTTCTGCGGTAGACTGGTTACCAGCCAAAACTATAGAATCCAATCTGTCCTGTTATTTAACCCATAACTGGAAGGAAGTGACGGACTAATATCTTTCCCAAGGGTATTTGTGCGTAAGTGAATGCAAGGTATTCACTTGGAATTCGAACTCGGCTTCTCAATATGTCGTTCGTAGTCGATATCTACTGCACCACAAACAACGTTAGAGTTCATATCGTCAAAGCACAAGGGAGAACAGCAGAACAACTGCTATTAAAATTGCACTTCAAACGGAACTCCAGTCAGTGGTTAACTGGGCCAGGAAATGACTTGTAAATTTTAATGCCTCAAAAAAACAAAACAAAACAAAACTGTTCTCCTTTAACCACCATAGAGAGAATTTCCTGTCATGCAAATCTTTTTTAGAGAAACAACCCTGCGACTTATTTTTCAACCGACCTGAATAGAATCGTGAAATGAAGTTCGTTTTGAACAAGCTCGCTTCTAGATCCTTTCACACGAACGAGGTGTCTCTCAAGGCTCTATCCTATGCGCTACACTGTTTCAGGTTTCCATTAACGATCTTCCTGGTGTTATCAGTTCCCAAGCAGGCATCTATGCAAATGACAACACCATATACTCCAATCTTGATTGGAAATCTACTAAGGCTGACAAGGTAAACCTCTCTGTTGCTCTTGAAACAGACCTTCAATCAGTGGTTAACTGGGGCAAGAAATGGCTTGTAAATTTTAATGCTCCCAAAACAAAACTGCTCTTCTTTAACCACAATAGAGAAACTTTCCTGCTAGACTTCTGCATGGCTGATGTAAGTCTCCTTTAAAAAAACACACTGCAACTCATTAGGTTCACATTTTCAACCGACTTGTTGTGGAACGACTACATGGGATCTATAGCTGCATTTACTTCTAGGAACTTTGGGTTTCTGTGTCTGGCCAGAAAACTTTCTCATCGGAAGCCATCTTGCACATTTATAAATCTACCATTTGTTGGTGAATTGAATACTGTTGCCATATATGATTGGGTGTTCCTGATATTCATTTAGAGGTTTTCGATAAAATCCAAAGAAGGATCGGTAATGTAATCGACCCTGACTTTGTATCTCGACATCAGTGACATGGTTTCCGTCTATCTTTTCCACAAATATGTTCATGGAGACTGCTCTAAGAAGTTCTTTTTTATCTGGTGCCCCAGGCACATAAATTAAAGCGTGCTGCTAGATTGGCGTCTAGGTCCCACCTTATTACCGTTGAAATAGTTAAATGTAACCGCCACTTTATTCGAATAGTTATTTTTCTTGCGTCTTCTGTCCGTGGAACTCCCTTCCGTTTACTTGCTTCTCTGATAGCTGCAGTCTTCAAAAATTTAAATTCAACGTCAATTGTCATCTTCCATATTCTTTAATCCGGTTCATGTTTCCTCAATTTTAATGCTCCTAAAACAAAATTGCTCGCCTTTAATCACTATAGGCTGACTGATCTAAGTCTCCTTTAAAGAAACAAACTGCGACTCATTAGGTTCACTTTTTCAACCGACCTGATGTGGTACGACTATATCGGATCTATAGCTGCATTTACTTCTAGGAAGTTCGGGTCTCGGTGTCTGGCTAGAAAGTTTTCTCGTCGGAATCCATCTTGCGCATTTATAAATCCACCATTCGTCCGTGCATTGAATACTGTTGCCATATCTGATCGGGTACCCCTGATATTTATCTCGAGATTCTCGACAAAATCTAAAGGAGGATCTGCAATATAATCGGTTATGCCTTGGTATATTAGCTCCACTCACCTTCTTACCGACGTGACGTGGCTTCCCTCATTCGGTTTTACAAAAAATTTTATGGCATCTGTTATGACGAACTTTTTTCCTGGCGCCCCGACCACATAATTTTAAGTGTTGCTACTAGATTGGCATCTAGGTTTCAACTTTTGAAATAGTTAAATGTAACCGTCACTTCTACTCCAACAGTTTCTTTTCTTGCACTTCCCGCCTCTGTAATTCCTTTCTGTTTATTGCTTTCCTGAAAACTACAATCTTCGAAAAATTTAATCTGACGTCAATTGCCATTTTCTGTCTTGGATTCCGTTCATCTTTTATCCTTCCCTTTACACGACATGTATAGAGTCTTTTTTTTCACTGTAATTCCTTCGTTTTAGTAATGGCATCATCTTGCTTTTGGATGAAATGATAAAAAAATATACCTTCTTTGAATTTTGTCAAGGACATTGAGATACTCAGCAAGTTAACCTGACCGGATACGGCAATAGTATTTGATACACGGACGAATGGTAGAATTATAAATGTACAAGATGTATTCTGAATAGAAAAAATGTCTAACACGCCAGAGGGAAGCAGGTTTCCAGCAGTAGACGCAGCAGTTTATTTGATACAGACACTTTATTTCATGTTAGTGGAAATCGTGTGTTTAAGAACGCATGATGTTGCTTTTTCCTCGAGTTTAGCATTTTGATGACAGACAAAAAAAGGCTCCCTGTTGGAATTAAACAAAAAAAGTTTTGGTTCGGAGTCGTTAAAATTTATAACGCATCTCTCCCATTAGCATGGGACAGGCTAGCCTCCCAGAGAGTAAAATACTACGCCTCCTTGGCCTTACACTCTCGGCGGACCTCAAGTGGAATGACTATATTGAATCCATTGCCAAATCTGCTGCTATGAAAGTCGGCTCTCTGTGCAGGGCCCGGAAATTTTTCCCACCTGAAACTATTCTGCACATATACAAATCTACCATCCGCCCGTGTATTGAATATTGCTGCCATATCTGGTCGGGTGCCCCTGCTGCTCTCCTTGGGCTTCTTGACAAAATACAAAGGAGGATCTGTAACGTGGTTGATACTGACTTGGCAGACCGGCTGCAGCCGCTCTCACACCGGCGTGATGTAGCTTCCCTGTGCCTCTTCTACAAGTACTTTCATGGCTTCTGCTCCGATGAGCTTAGATCACTGGTGCCGCCTAAGCACGAATTTACACGAGATACTAGATTAGCAACTAGGTCCCACCCTTTTACAGTTAAACAAATAAGATGTAACCGTAAATTCTACTCCAACAGCTTCTTTTCTCGCGCTTCCCGCCTGTGGAACTCCCTTCCACAAGTCTGCTTTCCCGACAGTTACAATCTCCAGGTGTTTAAATGTAGGGTCAATAGACACCTCCTATCACACTAACTCCCAACTATTCTCACAACACTCTCATCTACCCAACCCTCATTCTCGGTATCCTCACCCGCCTATCACCCACCCTCTGTTATTTCCTATATTTAACCAGCCTTTCTCCACTCTATGTAGCCCCCTGCACAGTAGTGGCAGTGACATGCCTTGCTCGGGGTGAAACGCTTATAAAAAAAAAAAAAAAAAAAATCTCCAGCCTCTAGTTAACCACTGATTGGAGGTTCTTTTCGAAAGCGGTTGCCAGTTTTACTTTGTCGGTTATGTCAATTATGTCAAATTTACTACTAACATAGTCTTAAATGGTTGTGCCATTTGCATAATTACCTGTTTGGGAACTGATGACATCGGGGAAATCATTGATGAAGAAACAGCGTAGGGCCATGCATAGAGACCTGTGAGACCCTGATATTCGTATCAAGTGATTTGGAAGCGTGTTCGTTCAATGCCTGCCTTCATTACAGGACTTGTCAGGGAAGTTGGGATTAAGAAAAATATTCATCCCTTCACACCGTATCCATACAAGATCTGTATACCAAAACCTGTCGAAAGCCTTTGTGATATCTAAAGCCAGAGTCATTGTTCTCATATAAAGCTTGATAGACAAATTCGTTGATGTCTGTTAAAACGTCGGCGTAGACCTGGCGAAATGAACGCCATATTGTTTGTTCGAAAGGAAGCTACACGAAGTACGATGATTAACCAATTCCCTATTGATTAAAGCTTCATGTACAATCCCAAAAAGCGGTAAGAGGCGATAATTTGAGGTCCAACGGCCCCCAGAAATCTTAAAAAAAAAAAACTACAGAAGAAGACTTCCAAGAATTTGGAAAGCAAGAAGCAGTTAGGTAAAGAGAAAACAGGAGTCAGCTCAGGAGCACATTACTTTAGATCCTATTCGCATAACTCTATAGAATGTAATTCAGAAATGATGTCAGAAATTAATGACAGAGTTCTGCACAGATTAATGAGTAGGGCTTCCGTTCTAGAGGAAAATCTGGCAGAGGTGCACCAGATTAACCGAGAGGGGAGTTGAAAGAGAATTTCATTATTTTTCTTCATAAATTGACACAGATTCGTCGTATTCATTCCTTCATTATTATTATTCTTCAATTTCTTACCCCTTTTTGATATTTATTTGTTTATTTTTCTTCTTAAATTAACACATTTTCGTCGTACTCATTCATGATTTTATTTCGTCATTCTTCTTTTTCTTCTTCTTTTTCTTCTTTAACTGGTTACCTCTTTTCCCTATTAATTCATTAATACATTCTTCGTTAATCTCTTAGCCCTTCGTTGCATACATTTATCTATTCATCTTTTCATTCTTCTAGTTTCTGCTCCCTTAAATATGATTACCTCTTCGCCATATTCACTCCATCATTCATTTATTTAATCATTCATATTTATTCTTCTGCTTCAATCTCTTACCTTTTTTGCATATTCGTTCATTTTTCTTCTTAATTTTGACCACTTTGTTCAGTTCATTCATTTTTATTCTCCAATATTCATTCACAGATTCTTCTTCATTAATCCTCACTCCTTTGTTTTTATTCATTTATCTATTAATTTTTCTTCTTTCTCACTTCCTCATAAATTTATTACTTCTTATTTATCATTGCACGCATTCCTTCCTTCCTTCCTTCCTTCCTTCCTTCCTTCCTTCCTTTTCTTTAATCTTCCATTCTTTCATATATTCACTTCAAATATAGTCTCTCTTCATTGCTGATTTCTTTTGCTCTGACTCTCTCTTCCACTTTCTCTTTTGAATCGTCTGTCTTTATATTTTGAACATGTTTTATTGATTTTTCCTTGTCAGTGGATATACACTTACTTAAGTAATAGGTAAAATCAGAACACGTTTATGTTGTCGACGCGCAAAGATATTTATATATCAAATACACAAAGTATTTAAAAGCAGACTGCGACAAGATTTAATTTGCTTTATATCAAAAGGTTTGTGATATATAATCATTTTTTAAAGTATGCTTGTGAGTCTATTTAAGCATCATTTAAAATCAATATAAACCAAAAGCAAAGGAGGCACTTTTATATTATATAATTTTATTGCAATTAGTTGCATCAGGTGACGGGAAAATTGGTTTCGATTCGCTACAATCTATCGGAATTCAGAGTCTACCTTGGTATCTACTAGCGATCGATCAATGTATCGATCTAGGTTACTTCTTATTATATTACACATATTTCTCATATAAAATGACATCTCCAGCTCTTTATCTCTTTTAAGTCATTTACCTTCCAACTGGTGTATTCGACCACAGCCCGAACGCCATAGACGTTGATGCTATTGTTTCCATCGCAAGTCATTTTTTTTACATTGCTTTCTATTAAGTTCAAGCAATTTTTAATTCAGAGTTGCTGTTCTCTGAAACTGGATACAAGCCAAACCTGTGGCTTATTATTTTCCCCATAACGAAGGAAAGAGATTGATCCATATCTTTCACAAGTATCTTCTTTTGCTATATGCCTTGTCCTTACAGGGCGTAAGCGATCATGCCTTTCACGTCACCCTATCTCTGGTGGCTCTTAGCACAATTCTCCTGTTACACCACGCAACACCCCGTTCTGCCATCTACCTGCTCAGGACGGTCAAATATGTTACACGCTGTTTACCTCTGTCTTTCCTTCTGGCCCGTTAGTATCAGGTTCTCCAAGCCCTCTTTTCTCAGGTTCTACAAGCTCTCCTTCCTCAGGTTATCAAAGCCCTCCTTCGTCTTTGCATGTCCCAGGAATTTAGCTGCCTCTTCCTGATGCTCAGTATTGATTTTCTTTTCGTTTCCATCCTTTCCAAAATCTCATCATTGCTTACATCCTCGACCCATGATATCCGCAGCATCCTTCCACATTTCAGTTGCTTCAAGTTTTTTCTTCATCTTCGATGATATTGTCTAGCATTCACTGCCATATTGAAGAACTGACATCACATAGAAATCTAGTACTCCCTTCTTTGGTTCTAGAGAAAGTTTCCTGTCTGTTAATCTTCTTCTATGTGCCCTGTTCTTTCAGAACGTAGGCGATCATGGCTTTTCACGTTTCCCTATCCCTGGTGGCTCTGAGCACGCCTTCTCCTGTTACAACATGCAATCCTCGTTTCGTCATCCACCTGATTAAGTCCTTCAAATATGTTATCCGTTGCTTTCTCCCAGTTTTTCCCCTCTATCTGGCTGTTTAGTATCAGGTTCTCCTGATTGCATGTCCAAGGAACATCAGCTGTCGCTTTCTATTAATTTCCATCATTTCTAAGACCTCATTATTAAACACATGCTCGATCAATGATATTCGCATCATCCTTCTGTAGAACCACATTTTAGTTGCTTCAAGTTTTTCCTTCATCTTTGATGATATTGTTCAGCATTCACTGCCATATTGAAGAACGGACAAAACGTAGCAATCCAGTACTCTTTACCTTGTTTCTAGCGAAATTGTCCTGTTTCTTAATACTTCTGGAATGCTTCCTTCGCCATGCCAATTTGCCTTCGGATGTCTGTGTTGCACTTTCCGTCTTCTGTTATAACACTTCCCAGGTATTTAAATTTTTGTACCTGCTTGATTCCACTATCTTCGATTTGTATTTGGCATATTGGGCTGCCCTTTTTACTGATGAACATGCATTTGGTTTTCTTGCAGTTTATTCGTCTTTCTTGTTACTTCAGCTACCTTCTGTAGGAGGTCTTGTAGTGTCTTTTCTGTGTCTGCTATCAGCACTGCGTACCTTAGGTTGTTTAAATTGTGGTCTCCGATGACAAATCCAGGCATAATTTCTTGGGTCCTGAAAATATTCTCGCTGTAAACGTTGAACAGATCTGGTGAAACGACACATCCTTGCATTACGCCCTTTCTATCTTTGCATATCAGCTGAATTCGTTACCTGTCCGTATACAAGCGGTTTGCTGCCAGTAAAGATTCCTGATTACTCGTAAGTCTTTCCCAAATATGTCAAGGCGACTGAGCATCTCCATCAATTCCTTGAGGCGTATTTTGTCTAACGCCTTCGTATAATCAATAAAGCTCAGGTATACTCTACTCAGATTCTGGAATACGTCCTTCGCCATGCCAATTCGCAAGTATATTTGTGCGAAAAAGGAATATAACAAACAGGAATTCAAAGTCGACCATCCCTATAATTACAGACCCCATTAAATATAGTTGTGGCCACGGAAAACAAGCATTTGGTGTAAAATGAAGTAGTTTTTCTGTTCTGTCAATCAAGATAGAGTACTGTCATTTTGTCTATTTTTCACTGATCATTGGGTAATATTTACTCAATTAAAGTATATATATATATATATATATATATAAGTAAATTAACCTAGTAAGTCAACAAACCTACCAAGATTTAACTTAAACGGATCTTCAGGGAGAGTTGGCTCCTGAAGTTCCGTTTAGGTGAAACCTTAGTAGGTTTGTTGGCTCACTAGGTTAATTTACTTATTCTGCTCTGCTTACGTGATGAGTACTTTTTTGTTATTGATTACTCGTCTCGGGTGTTTTCTTTGGGCTAAGTACTGGCTCTGTCCAAATCGCTTTGGCCGATGTTTATGTGCTTAGTTCTTTCTTTTTTTACAACCATTTTTTCTTTCCGAGTATATACGCGGAGGGTTTTTCGAAACGAGTAGAGTGATAAGTTTGTGTGTGTATATATATAAGCACAGAATCTTACGGAAGGTTGCGAAATAGTATTAACCGATATATTTATTTTAAATGGATTTGTTTAAACGTTATTTTTAATGGATACTCTTATTTTAGTGGATATTCTGTTGTTTCTATAATTAAACAGTACATTTATATATATCAACCGTCTGTCAGTTTCTGTGTAAATATTACCATAATGGTCGTAGAAAAGTACTTGTATCGTGAAGGATAAAAGAGGTTTTCAGAGAATCTGTCAGTCAAGTGCTATACGTGATACACGTTTGGATGATCATGTCTCGAAAAAGACATGGCCTACTAGGCTAAAAATTTTCCCGCAGTAAGTTGCATTTCTTTCTACGATAGAATAGTTGCCCACAAATGTTATAGAACCCAATCTGCCATGATATTTAACCCATAGCTTGAGGGAGAAGAGATGGATTAATAAATTGGAATTCGTACTCGCACCTTCGATTTCTCATTCCGAGCCGATATCGATCACCCCACAAAGCGCAGAATACTTGGTCTAATTTTGGGTGGCATGAAGTAATGGGGATGGTATACATTAGTTTAGACTTTATCTATAGTTTCTTTTACTAGGACATTGGTAAATGTATATTCGATCGCCTTAGTAATTTTGATTGACAAGGGAGGTGACATTATGGTAGACGGGATTCCTTTGTCCACATCCGAGTAGTTGCTGAAAAGATGAAAAGTTGTTTTATTATTTCATGTTATGTCGAGACCTATCTCGTGGATTTAGCGCTATAATAACTGCGCATATACAGTAGTATCAGTTGTGTGAAAGTGAATGCAACGAATTCAGTTGGTTGCATTCACTTACGCGCAATGATCAAGTAAAAAGCTAATAGTCCGATAGTTCGAAGTGTTACACGGTTCCCTTGAGTGCTTAAAGAGGGAAAGAACAACGAGGAAAATTTTTGACAAGCAGAAAATCAAGAGATAGCGATGCATTTATTGAGAAGAGAACAAGAGCCTGTCAGGGAGCACATTTTTAAGGACTATTACGGAAATATTTTTAAGGACTACTAAGACGTTAGGTTAATCACGAATCTATATTACCAGCAAACCTATTGTGTACGGGTAGGAGGTGAACTCAGCAAGTATGCAAAAATAGAAAGGAGCGTAAGACATGAAATTTTCAATCTGGACAGCAAAGTAATTATAAGAGAAATAAAAGCCTTGCCAGGATTCGTGATTGGCGGCCATAATCTTAACAATACGCGGATGACATGGTGCTGATAGCAGACATAGAAAGGAAAATGCAGGACCTACTACAGAAGGTAGCGAAAGAAAGTGAGAAGAAAGGACTGAGCATAAACGTCAAGAAAACTGAATGTATGGTCATCAGCAAAAAGAGGAGCCCAGTATGCCAACTCCAATCGGAGAAACTAAAATAAAACAAGTAAAAACTTCGAATACCTGGGAAGGGTTTTGACAGAGGATGGAAAATGCGACACGGAGATCCAAAGACGCATTGGCATGGCCAAAGACGCATTTCAGAAGCTGATCAGAGTACTGAAAGGCAGAAAAATCACATTAGAAACAAATAAAAGGGTGCAGGATTGTTATGTGATATCTGTGTTTTTATATAGAAGTAAATGCTAGACGATCTCATCAAAGATGAAGGAGAGGCTTGAGGCAGCAGAAATGTGGTTTTACAAAAACAACCTCGACATTTTCAGAAAAGACGTTAGGATAATCAAGAATCTATATTACCAGCAAACCGATTGTGTACGGGTAGGAGGTGAACTCAGCAGGTATGCAAAAATAGAAAGGAGCGTAAGACAAAGATGTATTTCCTCATCGGATCTTTTCAACCTGTACAGCGAATCAATTATGAGAGAAATAAAAGCCTTGCCGGGATTTGTCATTGGCGGCCACAATTTCAGCAATATCCGATATGCGGATGACACGGTGCTGATAGTAGACACAGAAAGGAAAATGCTGAACCTTCTACAGAAGATAGCAAAAGAAAATGAAAAGAAAGGACTGTGCATAAACCTCAAGAAAACTGAATGCATGGTCCTCAGCAGAAAAAGGAAACCAATATGCCAACTGCAAGCTGGAGAATCTAAAATAAATCAAGTAAACAAATTCAAATACCTGGGAAGTGTTTCGGCAGAGGATGGAAAATGCAACACAGAGATCAAAAGACGCATTTCAGAAGGTAACCTGAGTACTGAAAGACAGGAACATCTCATTAGAAACAAATAAAAGAGTGCTAGATTACCATGTGATATTTGTCCTTCTGTATGAAAGTGAATGCTGGACGATCTCATCAAAGGTAAAGGAGGGGCTTGAGGCAGCAGAAATGTGGTTTTACAGAAGGAGGCAGAGGATACCATGGACAGAGCATGTGTGCAACGATGAGGTGTTGAAAACTGATAATAAATATCAGGAAGAGACAAATGAGGAGGGAAGGCCTGGAGAACTTGATACTCACAGGTCGGATAAATGGAAGAAGAGACAGCGCGTGACGTGTCTGCTAGGCCTGAGCAAATGGTTGACGGAGCGGGGCTTCGGAGAGAAACAAAGAGAAAAATTATTGAGAGTGACAAGAGACAGAGACAAGTGGAAGTTCATGATCGGCTACGTCCTGAAGGGATACGGTACATGAAGAAGAAGACACGTGTTGTTTTTTGTTATCATTTAACTAAGTTATTTTCAAGGACTGGTGTGGTGCCTCTGTGGTAGTCAGTCCTTTGCCTACATCATGGTAATCTTTGGAAAGTTGAAAGGTTGAAAGTTGCTGTGATTTATTTTTATTTATTATTATTATGATCTGTCGAGGACTCACTCGTGGATTCGGCACTATACTTACTGCGCATGTATCATTTGGTTTAAGGTTTTTGCTAATTTATAAACAGAAGTTAAGAGGTATGAGCTTAGGGGAATGTTAGGTTTGTGTGTTTTATTTGGGAAAGACATTAGAGTAATCAAGAATCTCTGCCGGCAGCAAACTGCCTGCATACGGACAGGTAACGAATTCCGCAGATTTTCAAAGATAGAAAGGGGCGTAAGACAAGGATGTATTTTTTCACCGGATCTATTCAACTTGCACAGCGAGACTATTTTGAGGACCCTAGATGTTATGCCAGGATTTGTCATCGGAGGCTAGAATTTGAACAACGTAAGATACGAAGATGATACAGTGCAGATAGCAGACACAGAAAGGAAACTACAAGAACTCCTACAGAAGGTAGCTGAAAAGAGTGACAAAAAAAGAACTACAAATAAACTGCAAGAAAACCAAATGCATGATCATCAGCAAGAAGAGCAACCCAAAATGCCAAATACAGTTTGGGGATACTTAAATCAAGCAAGTACAAAATATTACATACGTGGAAAGTCTTCTAACAGAATACGGAAAAGGCGACACAGAGATCCGAAGGCGAATTGGCATGGCGAAGGACGCGTTCAAGAAGCTGAGTAAAGTATTAGGAGACAGGAAACTTTCACTAGAAACAAAGAAGAGAGTACTAGATTGAAGTCAGTTCTTCAGTACAGCAATGAATGTTGGACAATATCATCAAAGATGAAGGAAAAACTTGAAGCAGTTGAAATGTGGTTCTACAGAAGGATGCTGCGATTATAATGGACCGAGCATGTGAGCAATGATGAGGTGTTGTAAAGACTTGAAACAAAAAGTAAATTAATATTGAGCATAAGGAAGACACAACTGAAGTACCTGGGACATGCAATGAGGAAGGAGGGCTTGGTGAACATGATACTAACAGGCCAGATACAGGGGAAAAGAGACAGAGGGAAGCAGCGGATAACATATTTGAAGGACCTTAGCAGGTGGATGATAAAACTGGAGTTGCGTGGTGTAACAGAACAAAACGTGCTAAGATCCACAAGGGATAGGGAGACGTGGAAGGTCATGATCGCCTACGTCCTGAAAGGACAAGGTACATAGAAGAAGGAAGAAGTTAGGTAACCTGGTTAATAGTGACACACAATGTTTAAGGGGTCGAATCAGCATATCTGGTTCAATTCTGACCTAGTTTCTTGTGTTTACTTCATACTCAATCCTTTTGGTAAATGTATCAACAAATTTTTCCAAAATCCGCTATATTAGATATGAAAGGGCAATCTAGGCTGTCGATATATGGGTTGTAAAGGATCGAGGATGTTTTTTGTAGCGCTAGTTAATATCATTAAAAAAACCAAGCAAAGTATTAAACAAGAAAAATGAGCTAAAATGCTGCGTAATATTAACCCCCCTATATAGTTGGACGTTGGACAATCTCCTTGGATTTGATGATAGGACCGGCGTCAACGAAAATGTATTTCTACAGAAGGATACTGAGAATACCATGGACGGAGTTTGTAAGAAACCAGGATATATTTTTGAAAAGGAAAAATGACACTTATATTTATGATCAGAAAATTACAGCTTAATTTTCAGAGACATATAATGAGGAAGGAGGGTTTGAAAAATTTGACACACACACAGGACATGGTGAAGGAAACTGGACAGAGTGAGTGGGTCACATACCTGACGGGCTTATTTGAATGGATGGCAGAACGGGAAGAAGATGGTGAAGGCGACAGAGGGTATGAAGTTGTGGAGAGTTATGTCCCCGTACGTCCTGGAGAAACACGACACATAGAAGAAAAAGAAGTATATATACATCGACAAAACTACTGCAGAAACCGCAGCTGTGTAACCTTGTGTGCCATTGTTGCGATCCTAGTCGCCACATGCAGGTTATTGATTCAAAATAACAATGTTCAATAAAATCTTAACACTGAATAACTCTAATTAGAATAACATTTCTAGATAATTTTCAAAAGCCTCTGATATAGATATCTTAAAGCTACTGAAGCAACTGTGTTAGTTCATTGCTAAAGTACATTCATGTTATCTATCTATCTATCTATCTATCTATCTATCTATCTATCTATCTCAGGGTATTAGTATCTATCTCTTTATCCCAATCCGTATCTATCTATCTATCTATCTATCTATTTATCTATCTATCTTATTCTGTTCATATCTATCTATCTATCTATCTATCTATCTATCTATCTATCTATCTATCTATCTCATCTCAGGGTATTAGTATCTATCTCTTTATCCCAATCCGTATCTATCTATCTATCTATCTATCTATCTATCTATCTATCTATCTATCTATCTATCTATCTATCTATCTATTCTGTTCATATCTATCTATCTATCTATCTATCTATCTATCTATCTATCTCATCTCAGGGTATTAGTATCTATCTCTTTATCCCAATCCGTATCTATCTATCTATCTATCTATCTATCTATCTATCTATCTATCTATCTGTCTTATTCTGTTCATATCTATCTATCTATCTATCTATCTATCTATCTATCTAGGGTATTAGTATCTATCTCTTTATCCCAATCCGTATCTATCTATCTATCTATCTATCTATCTATCTATCTATCTATCTATCTATCTATCTATCTCAGGGTATTAGTATCTATCTCTTTATCCCAATCCGTATCTATCTATCTATCTATCTATCTATCTATCTATCTATCTATCTATCTTATTCTTGTTCATATCTATCTATCTATCTATCTATCTTATTCTGTTCATATCTATCTATCTATCTATCTATCTATCTATCTATCTATCTATCTATCTATCTATCTATCTATCTAGGGTATTAGTATCTATCTCTTTATCCCAATCCGTATCTATCTATCTATCTATCTATCTATCTATCTATCTATCTATCTATCTATCTTATTCTTCATATCTGTTCATATCTATCTATCTATCTATCTATCTATCTATCTATCTATCTATCTATCGAGGATGTCCATAAAGTCCGTGTGCATTTAAAAAATATAACTTTATTTGTATTTGTGATAGAAATGATCTGTAAACTTGAAAGATGATACAGTGTTTCAGCATAATGGAGCTCCTTGTCACGTTGCTCTGCGTGTTAGATTCAAAACCAGGAATTTCTTAACAGATGAATCGGAAAGGATGGACTATTTTATTGGCCTCCACGTTTGCCAGATTTGACTCCATTAGATTTTTTATGGGGACATGTGAAAACAATTGCGTATGCAACCAAACCTAGTTAATTAAAAGATTTAAAAGCTAAAATAACTAATGTGATTTCAGGCATTACTGTAAATAAGTTGGTAAAAGTTTTCCGTGAAATGCAAAGTCGTATTACCCTTTGCATTGTTAATGATGGAGGACATGTGTAAACTTAAATAAAATTTCAATAAAACATTAAAAAATATGGATTTACTTCTTTCTAATCCTTTTTACGAATTATTTGTATCGCAAATACAAATAAAGTTATAAACTTTTAAAGTGCACACGAACTTTATGAACTCCCTGTATATATAAATATCCTAAGGTCCTTACTGTATATATGAAAGGATCATAAGGTCTACATGATGACATCTACTTTATTTAAGTCTCTCTCTGTGTCTCTGTTTCTCTCTCTGTTTCTCTCTCTCTCTCTCTCTATATATATATATATATATATATATATATAAATAACAAAATTACAATATATATATATATATATATATAGTTTTAAGATATGTTATATTTATGCGTAAATATGGCCAGTGTCAAGAATGGAGTGTATGTAAATGAAACAGATTATCGACTTTTCATGTTGACCTCAGTAGACACTAAAGTCAACGTGAAGAGGCGACAGTCTGTTTCATGGTGAAGGAAACCTTTAGCCCATTTTCTGGGTATTAGACATGCAACCTGTAAGGGAACGTTAAAAGTCACAAAGCTAGCACCTACTACGTCCCATAATCTTCCAAATTCTAGCACCTGTATATAAATTAGCAAAAATAATAGACCAATATTAAACAAGACAAAAAATTGAGTTTTTTTAAAACAAGTTTAAACTTAAAAAAAAGAGTAAAAATCAAAGAGTAGTATTTCGTTACCAGTAGAGAGAAAAAAGCTTAAAATTTTCTTTGACTTTTCGTAAATATTTCAATGACAAAACCTTTTCCATCTTTTGGTAACAGCAGCAAACTAATCTTAAATTAAAAAGTATATATATATATATATATATATATATATATATATATATAAACTTATTTATAAATGGAACTTTGTCTCTGTGTGTATCTGTGTGTCTGTGTGTCTGTGTATCCGTTACCTATAGACTCCGAAACGGCTAAACCGATTTTCTTGAAAATTTACACAGTTGTACTATAAGCGTCTGCGGGTGTTCTTAGATTGGTTTTGTGTCGAGGTATCCCCGATAAATATCGAAAATCGATAATCGAAAAAATTGGGTTATAGAAGGAGTGGTCGTATTTTAATCAAATTTGATACACTGATAGACAAAGACATAAGAAACGATATTCATAAGTTTCAAGGTTGCAGTTCTTACAATAGTGCAGAAAATCGATAATATATGTATATATATATAAAAGGAAAGATATTTGTGTGTGTGTCTGTTTATCTGTCTGTATGTCCTTTATACAAATCCACAATTTTTATCCGATTCTCACCAAAATTCACACAAATGTTCTTTAGGCTGACTCTGAGCTCTCGGATCATGGATTAAAGCTTTCATTACACCCGAGCAACTCCGGGCTATACAGATATTATATATATATATATATATATATATATATATATATATACAGAAGGAGGACAAAGAACATTCTTCTCAACAGGATGTATAAAATCCAAGTGTGGAACGATCATATTGGAGAAAGGAGAAATATTCCAGCGATGGGAAGAATCTGTCAAAGATTTCTTCTACAAGAGAGAGAAACCGGTAGAAAAGAAAGATGCTGACAGACCGGAAATCCTAAAATCCGAATTGAAATCTGCAATGGTGAAACTAAATTAGAAACAAAGCAGCTGAGCCAAACGGCATTGCAATCGAGATGTTGACAGCATTGGAAGATTTTGGCATAGAGAAAAGTACTGATATAATAGATGAAATCTACAACAGTGGTGTAATGATAGATGACCTAAGCAAATCAATTCTCATATCACTTCCTAAGAAGCCAGGTGCAAACGAATGCGAACTCCACCGAACAACCGGATTGATGAGCCTAATAACGAAATTCATTATCCGAATAGAGCACGCAGTAGAATCAAACCGGAAATAGGACAACAACATTGTAGTTTTGTCAAGGACACTGGAGCAAGGAATGCGATATTTATGCTTAGGATGCTATTAGAAAGGTCGGTACAAATGAAAAAGGAAGTTTACCTGTGTTTTGGAGACTATGCCAAGGCGTTCGACAAAGTACGCCACGACGCTCAGCAACCACGACATATTTGGCAATGACATTAGTGTAATCATGAACCTCTACTGGCAGCAAACCGCCTGCATACGGAGAGGAATCGAATTCAGCAGATTTACAAAGATAGAAAGGGGCGTAAGACAAGGATGTGTCTTTTCCATTGGATCTATTCAATTTGTACTGCGAGAATATTCTGAGAACCCTAGAAGTTATGCCAGGATTTGTCACTGGCGGTCACAGTTTGAAGAACATAAGATACGCAGATGACACAGTGCTGATACATGACACAGAAAAAAACCCTACAAGATCCCCTAAAAAAAGGGAGATGAAGAAAGTCGAAAGAAAGGGTTAGAAATAAACGACAAGAAAACCGAATATATGGTCATCAGCAAACGGAGGAGCCCAAAATGCCAATTACAGTTTGGGGATACTAAAATCAAGCAAGTACAAAAATATAAGTACTTGGGAGATGTTATTACGGAAGACGGAAAGTGCGACATTGAGATCCGAAGGCAAATTGGCATGGCCAAGGACGTATTCCAGAAGCTGTGCAGAGTATTAAGAGACAGAAAAAAATTACTAGAAACAAAGAAGAGAGTACTGGATTGCTATGCAATGTCTGTTTTTCAATATGGCAGTGAATGCTGGACAATATCATCTAAGATGAAAGAAAAACTTGAAGCAATTAAAATGTGCTTTTACAGAAGGATGCTGCGAATATCGTGGATCGAGCATGTGAGCAACGATGAGGTTTTAGAAAGAATGGAAACGAAAAGGAAATTAATACTGAGTATCAGGAAAAGACAGCTGAAGTTATTGAGACATGTGATGAGGAAAGAAGGCTTGGAGAACCTGATACTAACAGGCCAGATAGAAGGAAAGAGAAACAGGGTAAAGAAGAACAATAGGGCAATGGATACTACAATGCTGACACAGTAAATATATAATTAACTCCAAGAGCGATTTTCTCGACATATTACAGGCTAATTAACCAAATTAACATTGACTGACTAATTAGCTAGCTCTATCTTGAATGCTAAGGAGTAAGAAATCCTATAAGTCTTTTCTTCGCTGTTAAAAAGTGAATAAAAAATAGAAATTTTCTTAAAAAATATTGTTTACCATGATGTATAAAATTAAATTAAATTAAAGAAATTATCAAACGGTGAAGTAGGGATTTTTGTCAAAATATTTTTCCAAATAAATCATGTTATTCAAATTTCATTGATTGGCTTGCAAAATTAAACGAAATGTCGTAGAAAAACTTGATAAATCTTGTGGATTCTGGTTGAGAAACTACACAAAATAATAAATAACAAAAGCATAGATGGAAATAAAAAATGTAAGTTATATTGAACAAAAATATACAAATTGGAACACGGGTTAGTCAATTCAGGAATACTAGGAATGCTGTTAGTAGGAATCAATATATACAATCTTGCAGTGAAGAAGTATATCTAGGTAATGAGTCTATATTCTTACTGACCAACTAGCGGCGGTCCAATTACTCAACTCAACTCAACTCAACTCACCTCTTTACAACTGTGCTCTCAGTATAGACAGGATTATATGTACACATTAGACAAGTCAATTCTTGTATCCAACAAGGAGTGATCCCCAACAATAAACTTGATAAAAATGTTAATTATAACTTCAATAATACTAAATACTGAAAAGATTTCAAGACACATCAGCGTGTGGGAAAATTCTAGTGAACAAACATTTTAGAATTATAGTTTTGAGGTGTACATCTTCGCATCATCAACTTTAAGACATTTTTTAAAACTCATTTCACCCTAAGCAAGGCATTTTACTGTCACTATTGCGCAGGGGGTTACAGAGTGATGAGAAAGAAGAATCAGTTATAGGAAATGTCAGGAGGAGTGTAATAGACGGATGAGGATACCGGTGTAATAGGGGCGGATTGGATGGAGAAAAGAGCTTGAGAGAAAGGATGCGAGTTAGTGAGATAGGAGATGTCTATTGACCTTACATTTGAATACTTGGAGATTGTAGCCATCTGGAAAACAAGTATGTGGAAGGGAAATCCACAGGCGGGAAGTGCGAGAAAAGAAGCTCATAGAGTAGAAATTGCGGTTACATTTTATCGGCTTCACTCTAAAAGGGTGGGACCTAGTTGCTAGTCTAGTAACTCGTGTAAATTCATGCATACGGAGCACTAGTGAGCTAAGTTCACTGGAGCAGAAGCCTTGAAAGTATTCGTAGAAGAGGCACCGGTGAGAGAGAAACTGCAGCCGAGCTCCCAAGTCGGTATCGATGACATTAAAGATTCTCCGTTGGATTTTGTCAAGAAACCCGAGGTGAATAGCAAAGGCACCCGACCAGATGTGGCAGCAGTACGTGCAGGATAGACTCAGAAGGGAAAAACTTTTACATGAAAATGATATCAATATCTACATGTGTGTGTGTGTGTGTGTTTGTGTGTGTGTTTGTGTGTGTGTTTGTGTGTGTGTGTGTGATTAAATTGGAAAAAAATTCATGGAAAGGTAAATATATAAGACATAATTTGGAACATGCTTATTCTGATGTTTCACTGTTCACCATTAGAAAATGTGTTTTTATTGCAATGAAATTGGCATTAACGATACAGAAAAAGAATTACGTTTGTCATACGACAATGGAATTTTTTTTATTCCTTTATCTCTATTATTTTCTTTAGATTAGATGAGATTTTATTAGTTCACTTTTTTATTCATATATTTATTTCTTTCAAGAATTTTTGTATTCCATATTGACTTAAAGCCAATTTAGATAGGAGAGGTGATAGCCTGAAAAAGTTCGGTCGTATAAACCGCTGGGTATTCGCAGATCATAACACTTTCACTGCTTCTTCATCTGAGTGAATTCTTTTCATCTTTTAATAACACGCCATACCCAGGTCAAAATTGTGGTCATGAAGGTTTTCAATCCAGTGCAGTGAAGGCTTCGATTTAATTACAAATTTATTATATTTTGGTTTATTATCTTTTTAAATTTGTCGATGTTCTACTAATGTATTTATGAGGTCATTGTTTACATCCTATTTGGAACGCAAAATTCGTTGCTGCTATCTCTCTCTGCCTAACGCTCTACTTCCCCCTGAATATCTATCCACACACACACGCGCGCACACACACACACACACACACACACACACACATATATATATAGATATATATATATATATAGCTCCTAATGTGCCAGAAGAACCTACCTAAGTTTCGCCCAAGCTCTTTGGATTTTTACCATTTTAACCATTTTTTAATTTCGGTCGATTGTTTTCGAGGAAGGTTTTCGAAACGAGTATAATTATAATCACACACACACACACACACACACACACACACACACACACACATATATATATATATATAAACGCGCTAAAAAGCCTGCCTTCGCCTACTGGACGCTCGTGGCCTAGGGGTAGAATCGCCGACCGTTCGGTCGGGTTTCAATCCTGGGTTAGGAAGTGACAGGAGTCTAAGCCGTACTGATGAGCTGTAATACAGCGAAACAGATCTGTCTGCGGATGATTATAGTACATGCACACACCTATATATATATATATATATATATATATATATATATAGTAATGATCATCCACGTATACTGTCTTAATATGTATAGGAAAGAATATTAATAAAAAGTTTTGAATTTAAAAATGTGCTTTTTTTTAACAGTATTTGTTTATTTTTATTATATTTTATATTTCAGACCGTCCTCGGTCCTTCATCAGAAACAAGTGATTTTTAAATTTGAATTAGAAACGTATTTCACCTAATTCAAATTTAAAAATCACTTGTTTCTGATGAAGGACTGAGGGCGGTCTGAAATATAAAATATAATAAAAATAAACAAATACTGTTAAAAAAAAGTACATTTTTAAATTCAAAACTTTTTATTAATATTCTTTCCTATATATATATATATAGGAAAGAATATTAATTTTTTAATGATATTCCATTTAATCATTATTTTAGATTATTGTCTTTATTTTAGGTTATTGTCTTTCAGTGATCAGTGATATTTTGTTAGAGCTGTCTGGTTTCTTAGTTCAGGGTTGGAAAAGGAGTTGTGTGATTGTACAACCGTTGCTTCTAAGCATCTGCAGAAATACCAATGTAGTATTTTTTAAAGTTTGTATTTTCTTTTGGGTATATCTGGCTTGATATACTACACCTTCTATCATACACTTCCCACCCATAGAGAAACTCATTCTTTCTTTCTATTTTAAATTTATTCCTCTCTTCTTTCTTCTTCTTCCCTTTTCGTTTACGCTTTAAGATACTTCAGTCAGTTAAGTGCCATACGTGATACACGCTTGGGCGATTATGTCTCGAAAGAGACATGACTGACTGGGCAGAAGATTATCCCGCAGTAGGTTGCCATTGCTTTCTGCGGTAGACTGGTTGCCGACCAAGGCTATAGAACCCAACCTGTCCTGCTATTTAACCCATAACTGGAAGGAAGAGACGGATTAATACCTTTCCCAAGGGTATTTGCGCGTTAGTGAATACAATGGATTCAACTGGAATTCGAACTCGGCTCCCCGGTTTCTCGTTCCGCCTTTCTTTTTAAATCTCTCTCTCTCTCTCTCTCTCTCTCTCTCTCTCTCTCTCTATCTATCTATCTATCTATCTATATATCTCTCACCTAACCCCCTTTCTTTAAGTTTCAAATCTACAGTTCTGCAATCCAACTGTTGACATCCGCCGCTACGCGTGTCCTCTGAGTATATGTTGCGTATATATATGATTATGTATGAATATGTGTGTGTGTGTGTGTGTGTGTGTGTGTGTGTGTGTGTGTGTGTGTGTGTGTGTGTGTGTTCGCCGAACTTATGTATTTTTTCTTAAATTTTCTCTTTTAAGGGAGTGACCGTTATTTTTATTCGTTTTTTTTAGGTCTTTGTGATTCTCATTATTTCTAACCCTTTGTTTAGTAAATTTCTCGTTCTGGAAATGATACTTTTCTTCTTTGCACAATCTGAAACATCATTACCATAGCTTTTCTTAATATACTCCAGGATTTTTGTCATATAACTTTTACTTTCAACACGTAGTTGGATAGTCTGGTATAATTTTTGAGGCTTTCCAGCTTGAATGATTATTTGTGATTATACCATCGTTTTTAAAATTGCCTTCAGTACGTCCCACGTATATTTTGTTCTTTTCATTTATATTTTGAACTTCTGCTATGCAAATAATTCCATCGGCTTTATAAACGCCATCAGATATACAGAAAAGTCAGTAGTGTTATTGGTCTTATATAGTCCATTTTCCATCTTCTTAATGTAGCTTCCCGGGGTCTTGTCTATAATCTTATTGTGTTTGTTCTAATGAGCTTTCCACTTGGTTACCTAGATTTAATTTATGCGTAATACAAGTAGGCGACAAGGTTTCATTCTCTTACAATAAAAATGATTAGATATAGCCGTAAGTTCTATGTTAATGGTATCTTCTCTGGCACTTCACACTTGAAAAACTCTCTTCCGGATTCTTCATTTCTAATCAACTTAAATCTAAACGCAATGTCAGTCGCTATCTTTTATTATCTTATCTTGTTCATTGCTTAGCGTAAAATAATGAAAATAATAATTCAATAAAGATATATAACTTTTAGCTTTTTTTCCAAGTAATATTACCTTTTTTGAACAGATTTATTTGGTTTGTAAATAGTAAAACTTTGTCCTCTTTCGTTTTTTCTGAAAACTGCCCTACGTTCATTAATAAATTTAATATTGTCAAAAAAATCCTTTTAAAAGAAAATTAAACAAAGATACTGAAAAAATATGGATATGATTATTTACACAAGACACGTTATAGACACAAGAAGAAAATCACCGAAGACATAAAAATATTCATTTTGTTTAATAAAACATGTTAACTAGACTACTGAATAAATATACGATTTTAAATATGTGTGTGTGTGTGTGTGTGTGTGTGTGTGTGTGTACATGTGTGAGTGTTTTCTTTTCATGTCTTTAGTTTTTCATACACGTGTCATTTTCTGCCTCGTATTCATAACAAACAAGCCTCGCGGCCTAATCGCTAGATCTTAATTATCACCTCTGATCGCTTTATGAAATCAAACGACCCGAAGGTCGGTTAATCTCACGCCAATCCCACAATCCTGTGGCTTTTTACAAAACAAATAAAAAAAAAAAAAAAAAACAAATGGGATGACAAAATACATGCAAAAAAAAAAAAAAAAAAATGCAAAGAAACATGAAGACCCAGTGAATATCTGAATGTACGTCGGCGGAAGCATGTATCGTCTGTCTAACTATTAACTCAACTATTTTTAGAAAAATATGTCACTGTCTGCGATGAGTAAATTGTCGCCATTTTATATTTAAAATCTCGCGCATGTGCGTTTTTTGTTTTTGATTTTGTTGACTGCAGAGTATGGGTGGGTCAGTTGGGCACCGCATAAGAGAACAACAGCACCATTACCTAATTCACTCCCCCAGAAATTTGGAAACGGTATGTGATGTTTGGCATTCGCACTGGAATCTCTAATAGTGATATTTTAGGGTATCTGAGCGTTAATCTGAGGACAGTGCAGAGATTTCGGAAAGAGTAGGATGAGTCTAATGGTGATTACGAAGCTGTTTGAAGTGATCACTAGTAATGGCATTTTATTATTATAAACTAAAGACATGAAAAGAAAACACACACACATGTACGCACACACATATTTTTATTCAGTAATCTAGTTAACATGTTTTATTAAGCAAAATGAATATTTTTATGTCTTTGGTGATTTTCTTTTTGTGTCTATAATGCATCTCAACAAGGGTTGATTGATAATCCATGTTTCACAGTTGTTTCTTGACTCTTGTTAGGCTTAGTCTGCTTTTTATGTTCTTTAAAAAGTTATGTTCGAAATCCTGGCGCTGATCTAAAACCGAACGACAAACACGAATACTGATGGAGAATAAACACCTTTGCAAATAATTTAGAATGCCATGTCATAAAATGGGCACTAAGCCGGCTATTTAAAGCTCATAGAACAAGCGTTAGTTTTACCAACCATGACAACACGATTCGAATCTCACCAGATTAGACCCGTCAAGGTGATGGTGTATGGATAATATCATCCTAGGGAAACAATCCCATCGTGAAGAACTTTCGAGAATTTTTTTGTATAATCCTGTGGCCCCAAGCAAGGCATTTTACCGCAACTGTTTTGCAGGGGGTTACATAAGAGGAATGTTATGAGAAAGAGTGACAGGTTACAGAGGGTCTCAGGAAGAGAGTATGAAAAGGAAGAGAAAACTGATGAGAGTGGTGTGGACGGAGAAAAAAGCATGAGAGAAAGAGGATGTAAGTTAGTGAGACAGGAAGTGACTACTGACTTTACATTTAGATTCTTGGAGATTATAGCTGTCGAGAAAGCAAGTATGCGGAAAGGAAATCCACAGGCGGAAAGTGCCAGAAAAGAAGATACTGGAGTAGAATTTGAGTTTATAATTTATGGGTTTCACAGTAAAAGGGTGGGATCTAGTTGCTAATCTTGTGGCTCGAGTAAATTCAGATATAGGAGGTACCAGTGAGCTAAGTTCATTGGAACAGAAGCCGTGAAAGTATTTGTAGAAGAGGCACAAAGAAGCTACACTGCGTTGATGAGAAAGCGACTGTATCATAGCTGCCAAGTCGGGATCGATCACATTGCAGATTCACCGTTGGATTTGGTCGAGGACACCTAAGTGGATAGCAGGAGTACCCGACCAGCAGTAAAAAAACATATCTCTATTTTAACCATAGCTTGTTAGTAAAAATCGGTAGATGCAACTGTTCGGAAGCCATTGAAAGTTACACAAGCATTAAGTCAGAAGTCCTCGTGACCGAGATTTTTATGCAAACTGGTCTTGTTCAAACGCTTGATCACGCTATATTAAGCGCTTAGAAACAGTAACTATGGTCGGCTAAGTATAGTTGGAGAAGAAAGAAGTGGGCGCTGAAGAAGCACAAAAGTGCCTGTGCGTCTGAACCATGATCAGCAAGCTACCCGTGTTGAGTACATATCCAATAGCTTATTGGTGCCTACAACAGATATATACAGATGCCGAAAAAAACCTCGTTTCTTTCATAAACAAGTTTTCAACCCTGAGCATCTATTTTTACATTAGCATAATATTAGAAAGGATTTAATTCGTCTATAGATACTGTTTATAAGGCACGTACAATTTTAACAACATGATGATATGCAGATGACAGTACAGGATACAAATCCTATATCACCCATCAACCAACTAAAAAACCACAAAATAAATGGCACACCCGCAAAATAAAATTCAAACGACTGCAACATTTGGGAAAAACCCAAAGTAAAATTGCACACCCGCAAAAGTGGATCCAAACGGCTAAAAGCTTTCCTTTTCACAAGTCAGTGTGCAAAGCGATACTGTGGATCCTGATTGGTTGACAAATCGAGAAATCCAAAATACTTAAGCGAAACGGGTTTTTTTTTCACAGCTAAAGGAAAAATCGTTCTGGGATCCTCCCACGTGACCAGAATATTTAAGGAGGTCCCCTGACCGGTCATGGTCTGTCAGTCAAGAAGGTCAGTGAGAGACAAGTAGTCGATTTGCCAGTCAGCGACGCCAGTCAATTCCGAAAAGCGCAGTGTCAGATACTCACAGTACGATAGGCGCCGACATCAAAGAGACCAGTGACAAACGAATCCTTTGCCTACCCAACCGCTAACAATGAGAAGAAGAAAGAGAGAACGGCCGTAAAACGTTTCACGTCTCTCATCAACCAGAAAGGAGAAGTAACATATACTAAGTAAAGTAGACTGATTCATCGTTTTTACGTACACATTCTACCAATTACTATCTTCATTTGACTCTCCCTCTCCCTTCGAAAATTTTCATTCACACTCCTCAACACAATTTGAAACACTTTCCTTTTCTGCCTACTCAGCGGCTGATACATAAAAAGGAAAGAAACATTGTGCTACTACTCTGTATGATTACAAACCCAAAACAAATATTTTTATCTTCCACCAACATTTGCTCAAATTCAGCGGACACTTTTATATTCAACCAACATTCACGCAAATATAAAAGACACTTTTCTATCAAACGAAGGATATACAGAGTTGTACAAATTGTTTATAAATATTGTCAAATACTAAATTTTCATATTTTTATACAACATTTCTTATTGTGTTGTCTTTTCTTGAAATTTGTGTTGTGTTTTTGTGGACCGGATAGCCCGCATTAAAACCGTCTTTTCTGGAATCCCACAATAGTGCTGATAGCAAATACGCAATGGAAACTAAAGGAGTAAAATAAGCAAAAAAAGAAGAAAAAAAAGTTGAAAAATTCAAATATGTAAACATTTTCTGGAGGGATCATTTTCTCATATAACGTTATCGTAAATCGAGTCTCCATTTTGAAACCAGTCGCCGGTACGACATTACCACCACCTGCAAATTTATTCATTATCAAATTTGTTGGACTTTTTTTAGTGCAATATTATCTTTTTCATCTTAAACTTTTCGAATGACAAAAAAAATTGCAAAAATTTTAATATTTAAACAATTTTAGTGGGGAGGGGGCAGATTTTCATAGAACCTTATAGCAGGTTGAAAATTGAGGATCGATTTACTTTAATTTTGTATGAGAAACTGACCCCCCCCCCCACACAAATGTTTTTTAATATTGTAATTTTTCAAAATTTTTTGATAATCTGAAAGTTTAAGTAACAATTGATAGAACTGCGCTGAAAAAGTAAAAAAAAAAAAAAAAATGAAAAACAACGAAATTAACGTAAACAACGCGATCCCAAGGCGAGTGGATTGAAAATGGAAGATCTATTTATTTTAACGTTGTATGAGAAACTGACCCCCCGCCAACAAAAAAAAAAAAATATATTTGTTTAAATATTGTAATTCTTCAAAATTTTTGATAATCGGAAAGTTTAAGTAACAAGCGATAGGACTGCGCTGAAAAGAGTAAACAAAACAAAACAAAATAAAACAAAAAAAAAACAACGAAATTAAATGAGGTGGTAGTCTGCTTCAGGTCCGCCAATGTGTGGCCCACCTTAATGAATCCTGGTAGGACTTCTAATTCTGACAAAATCGCCTCACTGTAAACTTTGAATATCTTCGTTAAGAAGACTCTTTGCTTTACACTGTTTTTCTGTATTTACTGAATTGATTTTATATGTGATAGTTAAGACAAGTTAAATAAATAATTATATTTGCCATTGTTACAAAACGAGTTTAAGATCGATTTTGATATACACAAATATACAAATCGACGCAGACACATTTTATCCAACCTACAACACGACTGATCAATTGTGTATGAAGAACACTGAATAGGTCTCTATCAACTTTACGCGATTTGTAAACAGTAGTTATTGATGGATTATATCCTTTCTAATGTCATGCTAATGTAAAAATCAATGCACAGGGTCGAAAACCACTTTATGAAAGAAATGAGTCTGTTCCGGCATTTGTATATATCTGTTGTAGGCACCAATCAGGTATTGGAAATGTACTTCAACAATAATTCTCCAACTTCTGACTGTAAAACACCCTTCCCTTTACCTACCACTCTGATATCTACAACCGTTCACCATTTATTGCAAAGTCAATTGTACTCTATTTTTTTGAATCCTGTTCATTTTTTATATTTTCTTCAATACTCCCTGTATCTAATCTCTTTTATGTTCTTCAATAGCCACTGGATCTAATCTCTTATTCTTTCTTCAATACCCCCTTTATCTAATTTCATATACTTCCTTCAATACCTCTTGGATCTAATCACTTATTCTTTCTTCAATACCCCCTTTATCTAATTTCATATACTACCTTCAATACCTCTTGGATCTAATCTCTTATTCTTTCTTCAATACCCCCTTTATCTAATTTCATATACTTCCTTCAATACCTCTTGGATCTAATCTCTTATTCTTTCTTCAATACCCCCTTTATCTAATTTCATATACTTCCTTCAATACCTCTTGGATCTAATCTCTTATTCTTTCTTCAATACCCCCTTTATCTAATTTCATATACTTCCTTCAATACCTCTTGGATCTAATCTCTTATTCTTTCTTCAATACCCCCTTTATCTAATTTCATATACTTCCTTCAATACCTCTTGGATCTAATCTCTTATTCTTTCTTCAATACCCCCTTTATCTAATTTCATATACTTCCTTCAATACCTCTTGGATCTAATCTCTTATTCTTTCTTCAATAGCCCCTTTATCTAATTTCATATACTTCCTTCAATACCTCTTGGATCTAATCTCTTATTCTTTCTTCAATACCCCCTTTATCTAATTTGATATACTTCCTTCAATACCTCTTGGATCTAATCTCTTATTCTTTCTTCAATAGCCCCTTTATCTAATTTCATATACTTCCTTCAATACCTCTTGGATCTAATCTCTTATTCTTTCTTCAATACCCCCTTTATCTAATTTCATATACTTCCTTCAATACCTCTTGGATCTAATCTCTTATTCTTTCTTCAATACCCCCTTTATCAAATTTCATATACTTCCTTCAATACCTCTTGGATCTAATCTCTTATTCTTTCTTCAATACCCCCTTTATCTAATTTCATATACTTCCTTCAATACCTCTTGGATCTAATCTCTTATTCTTTCTTAAATACCCCTTCTATCTAATCTTATATACTTTCTTCAATACCCCTTCTATCTAATCTTATATACTTTCTTCAATACCCGTTGTATCTAATCATATATACTTTCTTCAATACCCCTTCTATCTAATCTTATATACTTTCTTCAATACCACTTCTATCTAATCTTATATACTTTCTTCAATAACCCTTCTATCTAATCTTATATACTTTCTTCAATACCCGTTGTATCTAATCATATATACTTTCTTCAATACCCCTTCTATCTAATCTTATATACTTTCTTCAATACCCCTTCTATCTAATCTTATATACTTTCTTCAATACCCCTTCTATCTAATCTTATATACTTTCTTCAATACCCGTTGTATCTAATCATATACTTTCTTCAATACTCCCTGTATCTAATCTCATTTTTTTCTTCAATAGCCACTAGATCTAATCTCTTTTTCTTTCTTCAATGCCCTCTGGATCTAATCTCTTATATTGTATAAAATACCCCTGGTATCTAATCATATACTTTCTTCAATACCCCCCGGATCTAATCTTTTTTATTGTATACAATACCTCTTGTATTTAATCTTATATACTTTCTTCAATACCCCATGGATGTAATCTCTTATCCTTTCTTCAATGGCCCCTTATATTGTATACAATACCCCTGGTATCTAATCATATACTTTCTTCAATACCCCATCGATCTAATCTCTTTTATTTTCTTCAATAGCCACTAGATCTAATCTCTTATTCTTTCTTCAATACCCCCTTTATCTAATTTCATATACATTCTTCAGTACCCCATGGATCTAATCTTTTATCCTTTCTTCAATGCCCCCTGGATCTAATCTTTTATATTGTATACAATACCCCTTGTATCTAATCTCTTATCCTTTCCTCAATACCCCCTGTATCTAATCTCTTACACGTTTTTCAATACCCACTGTATCTAATTTTTTATCCTTTCTTCAGTACCCTTTGTATCTAATCTCTTATACTTTCTTTAATACCCCCTGGATCTAATCTCTTCTCTCACTGGAATCACTTGCACACTAGCGGTGGTACTGCCTTGTATGTGGTCAAAAGATAAAAAAAAAACATAGCAAATTAAATACTGAAATTTAACAAACAATTCCAAAATAATTCACAAATTAATCGATGTACAACAGAGTGTAAATCATATTAAAATCTAGCAAAACATGCATACATGAAAATACATATTCAATACAATTTTTGCAGAAAATATTTTAAAAACAATTTTAATTTCTTTTAAACTGCAACCTAAGATCATATCAAGATCAAGTGAACCCTATAGAAAAAAAAAACACGATAAACGCACCAAGTTTACCTGAAAATACATATTCAATACACTCTAAAGCAAAACATTTTTACGCATTTTTAAAATAGAGCTAATCTCACAATCAAACCAGGCTAAACATACTGATAAAATGATGCATGAGCATAAGTTTACTCAATAACATTTTAGGTGAAAAAATTTGACAAAGATTTGTAAAACCTTTCAACATATTCAGTCGAAACGTGATGAGGAAACGATGTATTGATAAAAGGCTACTTGAAATTACATATTTAATACACTTTTAAAGCAAAATTTTTTTATACCATTTTTGAAAAGGTGGTTAATTTCATATTAATATCAGACGAAACATTGATAAATTAATATATGAACAAAAGGCAACCTGAATATTCAATATATTTTTAAGAAAATTTTTTT
Source organism: Ascarosepion bandense (assembly GCA_037127315.1). Taxonomy (NCBI): domain Eukaryota; kingdom Metazoa; phylum Mollusca; class Cephalopoda; order Sepiida; family Sepiidae; genus Ascarosepion; species Ascarosepion bandense. The sequence continues at coordinate 1,624,703 of JBBBDQ010000505.1, read as the reverse complement.
AAAACATTTGTAAACATTTTAAAACTGAAAGATTATCTCATATCAAAATCAAGCAAAACATACGACATAAACGAGATAGGAACAAAATATCCGCCTGAAAATGCATATTCAATACAGGTTTAAAGCAACACATTTTCAAAAACATCTTTAAACATATTCGAAATAGAGAGCTAATCTCACATAAAAATCAAGTGAAACATATTGAGAATACACGATATATAAACAAATGTTTTTCTGAAAATACATATTCATTACATCTTCGTTTCACTGAAACCTTCGTTGTTAAAATTTTGGCCTCGTTTTAGTCTAATGTGTATATAGTTGAAGACTCATTGAAGTTAAAAATCAAGCGCTTAAATGCTTCACGTGACGTGCGTTTCGACATCCAAATGTAGATTTAGTTTCTTGGAAAATGTTTATTTTTTGTTGACGACGTATAATAAGCGAAGAAACAAACTAACACATATATCTATCTATCTATCTATCTATCTATCTATCTATCTATCTATCTATCTATCTATCTATCTATCTCAGTCTGTTCGTATCTATCTATTTTTTAAACTCATCTCACCCCCAAGCAGAGCATTCTACTGCCACTGTTGCGCAAGGGGTTACATAGGGGGAAGAGATGAGAAAAAGGGGTTAGTTATGGGAAATGTCGGGAGAAGGGTAAAAGACGGTGAGAATACCGAGGATGGTGGTGGAGAAAATGAAAAAAGAGCTTGTAAGAATGGATGCGAGTGAGTGAAATAGTAGATGTCTATTGACCTTACATTTAAACTCCTGGAGATTGTAGCTTTCGGGGAAGCAGGTATATGGAATGGAATTTCACAGGCGGGAGGTGCAATAAAAAAGCTGTTAAAGTAGAAATTGCGGTTACATTTTATCGGTTTGACTGTAAAAGGGTGGGACATAGTTGCTAATCTAGTAGCACGTGTAAATTCATACCTAGGAGGCACTAGTCATCTAAGTTCACTGGAGCAGAAGCCGTGAATGTATTTATAGAAGAGGCACAAGGAAGCCACTTGACACTAGTGAGATAGCGACTGCAGCCGGGCTGCCAAGTCGGTATCGATTAAATTACAGATTCTCCGTTGGATTCTGTCAAGAAACCCGAGGTGAATAGCAGAGGTACCCGACCAGATGTGGCAGCAGTATTCAATACACGGACGGATGGTAGATTTATATATGTGCAGGATGGACTCAGACGGGGAAAACTTCCTGGCCCTGCACAGTGAACCGACCTTTTTAGCAGCGGATTTAGCAATGGATTCAATGTAGTCATTCCATTTGAGGTCCGCTTAGAGTGTGAGGCCAAGAAGGTGTAGTGTTTTACTCTCAGGGAGGCAAGCTTGTTCCATGCTAGTGGTGGGGTAGGAGCGATTGTCTATGATGGTTAGTAGAGAGCAGCTTTGTTTTGGAAGCATTAAATTTTACGAGCCATTTCTTATCCCAGTCCACCACGAATTGGAGGTCCTTCTCGAGCTCGGCAGCGAGGTTCGCTTTGTCAACCTCAGCAGATTTTTGATCGAGGCTAGAGTAAACGGTGGTGTCGTCAGCGTACATGCCTACTTGGGATCTTATTAAGTCGGGGAGATCGTTAATGTAGATCAGAAAATGCGTATGACCTAGAATAGAGCATTGAGGAACATCCGCATTCGTATGGCAGTTTAATACTATCTTCGTTGTGCGATTAGAGAGGATTGACTGATTTAGGTCAAACAATTGTCCAGTTATTCCATAGCTCCACAGCTTGCGTGGAAGGCCAGCATGCCAGACTCTGTCAAACACTTTAGAAATATCCAGGGCAACAGTTCGAGCTTCGCTATTCTTGTCGTATATATACTCAGTGATGATCAGTGATGATCAGGGGACTTTTGATGAAGGAAAGATTCAACGCTACAGAAGTTGGTTCGGATACTCCGGATGTTAGTAAAGGAAATGTTAAGCAGTTTAGATGATTTTAATTTGCCTGGTGTAATATTTTTTTGCGGAGATATGGATGTTCATGTTTAATATTGTTGAAGAGAGAACTAGAGTAGAGGAGACAAACGGTCATTATCTGCGACATGCACTTGAAGGGAACTGGCACGGGCTGCAGCAATTTGTGGTATCGGAGTTGCCGACCGAAAGCGCCTGCAGGGACACCTATCCATGCGCGAGATGGTACTAGAAGAACCCCGATATTATGCAACTGTTGATCAGAGCGGCCGCTCTTGACGCTACGCAAGAGATAGGGCTCCTAACTACCAGTCGGAAGCAGCAAGCAGAAAACTGCCAACCCGGTACCCTCACAATGAAGAGACGTTGTCAGTTAAAAAATGATCATGATAACTTTAGACTTTTTTTCTCCAATGGAATGCTAACATTAGGTAAATAAAATATAACATTTAAAATAATATATAAAATAGTATATAATTTAATTTGAAATAATAAATAATATGATATAACCACAATTTATTATTTCTGTTATTTTTATTAGATTATTTTTTATTGTTAAATTATTCATAGGTATACTTTGATATATAAAGCAATAAGTACAATATTATTAACCAATGTACTTAAGTATAATGCAAGTTTTATAACATGATATTTGCGAGAAAAAAATTGCCGCATGATACACAAGTCATTTTTTGGAAGATTTTAAAAATCATGCATTTTAGGGTCAGTGTTTGTTTTATACACAGGTCAATTTTTTCTGCAAGAGTAAAATTTATGCAAAAAAACAAAAAAAAAACTTATGCACTACTAATTTACGGTAATTCAAATTGAATAACTTGAATTCATTTTAATTGTAAATCTGTCTACTAATTGCATACGGAAAGCATTTCGTAAAAATAAAAACAATGAAAAGTAACTTTTCAGTATAGTAACGGCAATGGCAATACTAGCTGTTTCCTTATAAGGAAACTTTCGGCATTTTCATGCAGCATTTAATGGAAATTTATCACTTCTGCCTCTAAAATAATATCTTTTTTTTAGGAATTAGATTTTTGAAGTTCATAAAATTTTCCAGTATTGATAAAGTAGTGTGAAACGTCAACATTTTGACTGTGTCAGTATCTTTTTTGCGAGTTGCCTGGATATCCGGTTTGATAGGGGAGCTACTCAAGGCAGTATCAGTTTTTAAGGATAGAGTAATGGTCATTATCCAGCACCTAAGGCCTTCCCAGTAGGAAATGTTATGAGTGGGACTGCGCAATTATTTAACAGTTTCCGAAACCCCACGCTAAATTCGAACCTGTGTTACATCAACGTACGGATAAATACCTAAGTGCGATATTCATCTTAGTTGTTATTGATGTCGAAAGTCCACAAGTGATATGTTTTGATTTTTACTTTTTTTTATTTGGTACTTTGCGATTCTGTGACTCCAGAGCAACGTCTGGGAATCTAGATACGCTTCAAAGAAATAAGTGCATTAAAAATTAATGGTGTAATTTTAGTGTATTAATATTGTAAGCTAAGTATATAATAAAGGTTTAATGGTGTAATCTAAGCGTATAATTAATGTTTAATGGTGTAATCTAAGCGTATAATTAATAGGGCAATCTAAGTGTATAATTAATGTTAATGATGTAATCTAAGCGTATAATTAATATTCTAATCTAAGCTTATAATTAATGTTTAATGGTGTAATCTAAGCGTATAATTAATATTGTAATCTAAGCGTATAACTAATGTTTAATGGTGTAATCTAAGCGTATAATTAATATTGTAATCTAGGTGTATAATTAATGTTTAATGGTGTAGTCTAAGCGTATATTTAATAGGGTATTCTAAGTGTATAATTAATGCTTAATGATGTAATCTAAGCGTATAATTAATATTGTAATCTAAGTGTATAATTAATGTTTAATGGTGTAATCTAAGCGTATAATTAATATTGTAATCTAGGTGTAATTTAATCTAAATGCATCATGAATGTTTTGTAAGAATTATTGAAAGTTCATTGGTCATTAACAACCAATACCCACATAGATACTGAAGCATTCTTGAAACTGAGGCTTGAAAAAATACGCAGTGAGCCAAACCTGTCAAAATATGGCGGGTAGCCATAGACAAAAGTGAAATAGATGCAACCCTGACCTTTGTTTGTGACAGAGATTAATGTGAATGGAGTGCACTCATCGGCCAATGCCCCCAACTGAGTGGGAAGAATTATGATTAAGAAAAGATTGTACCATTAAGTAGAAGAGACTATTTCCACTATTTGTCTTGTTCCTTCAGGACGTGGTTGATCATTGCTCTCTAAAACTTCTTAACCATAGCAAAATTTGTCTTTTAGTCATCTCTCTCATTTTCTATTATACCATTTATTTATACATGCTGGGTAGGTAGGCGACCAACTGTTTCGTACAAAATATTTTGTAATCAATATGTCCTGTGAGAGTATCCTCTGTTCCATTATTACGTGTCCTAGACATTTCAATTGTCCCCTTCTGATCTTAGGCATATTTCTGTACCAATTTTCCTTAAAATAATTATCTTGTTTGCGTTTTTGTTCCATGTTATTCTCAACACCCTTCTGTAAAACTACATCTTCTGTTGTCTCAAATCTCCTCTTCATCTGTGAGGAAACTGCCCAGTTTCAAATAGGGTGACCGTTTCATATTTATTTAAAAAATATTAATGTCTATACATTTTTCTTTCTTTCTTTTTCCTTGGTCTGTTACGCTTATGTTAATCTTAATTCATGTACACATGTGTGACATATGTAAATTAACATAATCGCTTAAAAAAATTAGAATAATTCGAAGATCAATAGAAAATGTAATAAATCTTAGCGATAGAAAGACATTCACCTGGATCAAAGAACAGCTATCATAGAAGTGATTAATCAAGAAAAATTGAGATCGGCATCAAGAAGAGAGAATAACAGGTGAAGTAAAAGGTTGGTTAAGTGTGAACCAATTAGTAACTGATGTAATGAATATGCATACACCTTGGTTCCCCCTCACAGTAATGTGATTGGCTGCTGTCATCCATTAATACAAAGACGCATAGACGTCCATAGGTCTACTACTAGAGGTCAATGTCCAGAGGTCTACAGGTCTTGAACTAGAGATCTACGACTATTGGTCTACGGATATTGACTACGCCTACGTCTCAGGATACTTTCTTTTTTTTTTAATCATATCATCCCGAGCAAGGCGGTAACGCCACTGATGTGCAAGAGGCTACGTAATAGTGAAAAGATTGGAAAAGAGAAATCCGGAAACCACATCCTAAACAGAGAACAAGGGATGAGCCTATTAACCTGTTCAATAGACGTGGGTGGAGTGTGAACCGGGCGAGTGATAGATTTATCTACTTCGATTGCATGCGACGAGTATCGTCTATTACGTTTACGTACTAGATTGCTCTACCCGGTTACATTTGCCTAAACCGCTTAACTACCTCGAATGATATATATATATCGCTTTCCGGGACATATCAGTTGGCGACGAAGAATTCAAAACGAGTTCACAAAAAAAAAAAATAAATAAATAAATAAAAAAATAAAATAAATAAAATAAAATAAAATAAAATTAAATTAAAATTTAAAAAAGCTAACGAAGATCAATAGAAATCCTCGTTGACACTTACGGCAAGGAAGTAAGTTTTTCCCCAATTTTTTGTTGAGCACTTACTAACAAAGAAAGTTAGAAGAGAAAATACTTAGCAACGCTTTCAGTAAGTAAGAAAATGCTCCCCCTGCTCGTGTTGGGCTTAGAAGATTTTTGGATTTATTGGATAGGTTGGCAGAATGGAACAAATTGTTAAATTAAGGTACTTTACAGCAACAACAAGAACAACAACTTATTCAGCAACAATTCCAACAACAACATCAACAATTTAGGCAGCAATAGAAAACGTTTGAAAAGTTATTCAAATAAAAGAAAATGAATAACTTTTGGAAGAGGTATTATCAAGAACAAAAGAACCGGGTTCTAGATTTTTTTCTGCGGAAGATATTGTAAATTCACTATATGAATTTAAGTACGAATCCGACAGTGGTTCAGCGTTTCCAGCTTATTTTCGTAGATTTGAAACAATATTTATGAAACGATGTGAACAATGGTTTGACAAAGAAAAAATCTCGCTATTGCTGCAGAAGTTGGGAACTGAAGAAAATACGAAATACACGATATTTAATCTTCCCAAAGAAGCCAGTAGAAATTACATTCAGCAAAACAAGAGAAATTTCGTCGAAGATTTTCGATAAAAGAGACAGTATATTTCACACACGATACAAGTTTCTAAATATCGTAAAAGAAGAGGATGATGATTTTGTCACGTATGCAGGTATGGTGTGAGGCGTTTAAACTAAAGGAATTGTCAAGCGATATGTTTAATTGTCTAATATTTGTTCAGGTTCTAACGACACCGAAGGACAAAGAAATAAGATCAAGAATCCTCACTATCATGGAACAGGATCCAAAGATTACGCTACAAAAATAACGGAAGAATGTCAGCGACTTATAAATATAAAAAAAGACAATACTCGGATTGAGGAGAAGGGCGTTTCGCGTGTACAAACTGTAAGACAACAGTGGAGACAAAATAAAAGAAGGAAAATGATATGCAGTTCGTGTGGAGGACAGCATATAAAGAAGGATTGTTTCTTTAGAGATAAAATATATTTTAATTGTGGTCGTGTAGGCCATAAAAGTTCTCATTGTCAGGCAAAGTAGAGAAGAGGAAAAGCAAAGCCGAAAAAAAGATGAACGTAGTTTGGTCGAAAAACGAAATTGAGGATGTTAAAAGAAGAAAATCTAAAAATAAATGAACAGACCGTAAAATTATTACCCGATTCAGGAAGTCAAATCTCGGCAATAAACGAGCAAACATCGAAAAAAATTGGTTACCCACGGTTGACCAAGACAGCAAAATTGCTAGGGGAGTGTCAGGAAAAATGTAACATTTCGTTTATGGGAAAAATTCAAAAATCCAAAGTATATTTGCTCCCTGGTTCAGAAAACCTCTTTGGTTTAGACTGGATCGTATTGTTTAACTTATGGGAATTACTAGTAAATGATTTCTGAAACGAAGTTGACGTCATAGGGAACGATAGGACGAGTAAAACAGAAAGACTTATTACGGATTTGTAAAAACGAATTCCCGAGCGTCTTTTCACAAGGATTAGGTCTGTACACACACACAAAAAAAGTCAACTTCGAATTGAAAGAAAATGTCAAACCAATCTTTAAACTAAAGCGAAAAGTATTATTTTCAGCTCTAGACACGATAAATGAAAAAATAGAAAGGTTAGAAAAAAGTGGCGCAATTTCGAAAGTTGATTATTTGGATTAGGAGTTTCCAACCGTATATATAAAAAAGAAAAACCGAAAAATCAGAGTGTGTGCTGATTTTTCGACAGGCTTAAATGACTGCTTGAAAGACCATGCGTACCCTCTACCATTTCCTGAGGACACGTTCACTCAATTAAACGGAGGTAGAGTGTTTTTAAAATTGGTCTTGAAGGTAGCTCCAAGTCTATTCCAGCAAATAATGGATACAATGTTGGCTGGTATGGAGTATGCAACGCATATTTAGATGATATTTTGATTAAAAGTTAAAACGCATATTAGAGCAGTATTTCAGAGAATCGAGGAATACGGGTTCAAGCTGAATGCTAAAAAATCTAAGTTCTTCTTAATGAAGATAAAATATTTAGGGCAGACCATTGACAGTAAAGGAAGAAAACCGGATCCAGAAAGGGCTGAGGCTATAAAAATATGCCAGCACCTGATAATGTGGTTAAACTCCAGGCGTTCTTGGAATTAGTAAGCTACTATAGCATTTATATCCCGAAAGTGTATGATATGAGAGCTCCTTTTAATAAGTGAGTGAAAAAGGGCACAAAGTGGATATAGTCAAAAGAATAGTGAGCATGCTTAAAAAAAAAAAACTGTCTATTCGCAGACCTATCGTTAGTACATTTCGATCCGAAGAGGAAAATTATTATAGCAGCAGATTCCATTAATGAGGGACTAGGTACTGTATTGCTTCATGAACTCGAGGACGGTTCTAAGAAGCCAATAGCACATGCCTCGAGAACGTTACAACCTGCTGAACGAAGTTACAGTCAAATAGAAAAAAAGAGTTTTGCAATAATCAAGGCTGTAAAAAATGTCATAGGTTTCTATGCGGAAATGAGTTTATTCTGCAAACAGATCACAAACCGCTGTTATCAATATTTGGAAGAAAAAAGATATACCAGCTCACACGGCAAATTGATCACAGCGTTGGGGTGTCATTCTATTTAATTATAATTTCTTAAAAGAATATGTACCTTCAAAGAAGCTAGGTCAGGCCGATGGGTTATCAAGATTGATAACAGGGTATACGGAACCATTGAATGAAACAGCAATAGAGGCTCTAAGACACGAAAGTGAATTGTCGAATCTGGTATGCGACATTATTAAAAAATTACAGGTTACTCTAGAAGATGTGAAAAAAGTAGCGGAGAACAATGATTCCATTAAAAAATGAAAAAGCAAGTCTGATTGATTGAGAAATCAAAAATAGGGAGTTGTGTGTCACCGTTTTCAATCTTCGATCAGGTATTACTATACCCAGTTATAATTGCAACGCCGGCTATTCTGCAAAAGGAAATTCTAAAAGAATTTCACATTGGCCATCCAGAAGCTATTCCTATTGGCCGAGGGTGGCCAGAGACATAGAAAACTTGGTGAAAGTGCAGAGTATATCAACTGGCACCCGTAAAGATCCAGCCGTGGCCAAAGAGAGATGTCCCATGGACTCGATTCCATATCGATTATGCAGGGCCCATAAATGGATATAATTATCTAATTATTATGGACAGTTTGACTAAGTGGCCAGAAATTGTTAAGTGCAGTCATCCGACTGCAACAAATACAATAAACGGGCTTAATGGAATTTTAAGTTGCTTTGGTATCCTTAAAAATTTAATCAGCGACAACGGAACGCAGTTTACGGGAAGAGAATTCAAGGAATTCTGTTCATCATTGTCCGTTGATCACTTGACAACGCCAGTATATCATCGAAGATCGAATGGGAAGGCGGAAAAATTCGTAGACACTTTAAAACGAGCCTTAAAGAAAAGTCAAGGTGTGGACACGAATGAAAGAATTATTCAAAAGATTTTGGCAATATATAGGATCACGTCAAACCCGAATAAGACGTCAGTATTATCGCCAGCTGAGTTAATGTTTGCGAGAAAAATACGCTCTGTATTCGACAGGTTGTTGCCTAGTCCGGCGAAGAAAACTACGAAAGAAGAAAACTACATGACTAAAGCATATAAGCCAGATGAAAAAATGTTCTTCAAGAACTTTAGGGTTAGAAATGTACTGAGAAGAAGGAATAATAATCAAAAGAAATGGACAGGTTATATATGACATAAAAGGGGAAAGATTTCGGTGAAAAAAAAACCCCAAAAAACATTGGAATCAATTGAGACCCAGACACACTACAGGCATCACGGAAAACACCGAAGAAATTTTAATCGAAGTCCTGAATGACACATTTAAAACTCCTGTTCCAGCAAGTCAACATTCGCCAATAGAAGTATTCCCGCCCTCAAGACCAGAGGTACCAGTATGTTAAACCTCACCACGTCAGGGTGGATTAAGACTGAGGAAAAATGTCGATCGATTATGTCCAGACCCTACAAAGAGAAAATATTGAAGCTGCTGATAATGCTGATGATGAATTAATTTTCTTTTCATTAATTTAAATTTAATTTAAAATTAAGGAAACTATGTTTAATTATAAAATGAATATATTAGACATGATTGTATATTTATATATTAATTCAAAAATTAAGTAATCTTTTTTTTTTAATCGTATCATCCCAAGCAAGGCGGTAATGCCACTGATGTGCAGGGGGCTACATAAAAGTAAAAAGATTAAGTAGAAGAGAGTGAAGAGGAAGACGAACCAGTTAAAAAGAAGCAAGAGAAGGATGGGAATACAGGTGTGATGACAGTTGCAAAGATGGAGAGAAAGGAAAGGATATACGGGGTGGTGAAAGAACTAGCATCAAGTGGTTAATAGACGAGTATTGACATTGCATTTAAAAATCATTGAAATTATGAATTTCATATTAAAAATTATGCATTTTAAATGTATTTTAATTATTAATTAGTTTTACTATTGAGTTAAATAATAAAAAATAAATCTATCAAATGTAAAATATAAACGGAATTTGCAAATACGGAAAGTCTATTCTTTTTGCGCAAAATACATTTTTATATAGTGTTCTTGCAATATATTTTGCTATTAGTTTTGCAAGTTTGATACACCCTTACGGGTATCATTATGGCCCAATAATTTTGGTGTAATTGCGCTAACGGCTGTGTACATACATTTGTCATACAAAGAGAAAGTTTGACAACGAACACAAAAATTAAATTCCTCAAATTGTATCAAGCGTCATGCTTTTCTTATTTTTGTAACGGTGTAACGTGTTTTACTGCCATGAAATTCGATACTGAGATATTGAAAGTTATTGATCCTGGGTAATTATTGGCGAGAAAGGTTTTGATCCTGGGTAATTATTGGTGAAAGAGTTATTGATATTGGGTAATTATTGGCGAAAAGTTATTGATACTCGGTATTTATTAGTGAAAAAGTTATTGATATTGGGTAATTATTGGCGAAATGTTTTTGATACTGGGTAATTATTGGCGAGAAAGGTATTGATACTGACTATATATTGGCGTAAATGTTATTGATACTGGGTAAATATTGGCGAAAAGCTATTGATACTGGGTAATTATTGAAGAGAAAGTTATTGATATTGGGTAATTATTGACGAAAAGGTTATTGATATTGGGTAATTATTGGTGAGAAAGTTATTGATACTGGGTAATTTTTGGTGAGAAATTTTTTGATACTGGGTAATTATTGGTAAAAATGTTATTCATATTGGGTAATTATTGGCGAGAAAGTTATTGATACTGGGTAATTTTTGGTGAGAAATTTTTTGATACTGGGTAATTATTGGTAAAAATGTTATTCATATTGGGTAATTATTGGCGAGAAAGTTATTGATACTGGGTAATTTTTGCTGAGAAATTTTTTGATACTGGGTAATTATTGGTAAAAATGTTATTCATATTGGGTAATTATTGGCGAGAAAGTTATTGATACTGGGTAATTTTTGGTGAGAAATTTTTTGATACTGGGTAATTATTGGTAAAAATGTTATTCATATTGGGTAATTATTGGCGAGAAAGTTATTGATACTGGGTAATTTTTGGTGAGAAATTTTTTGATACTGGGTAATTATTGGTAAAAATGTTATTCATATTGGGTAATTATTGGCGAGAAAGTTATTGATACTGGGTAATTTTTGGTGAGAAATTTTTTGATACTGGGTAATTATTGGTAAAAATGTTATTCATATTGGGTAATTATTGGCAAGAAAGTTATTGATACTGGGTAATTTTTGGTGAGAAATTTTTTGATACTGGGTAATTATTGGTAAAAATGTTATTCATATTGGGTAATTATTGGCGAGAAAGTTATTGATACTGGGTAATTTTTGGTGAGAAATTTTTTGATACTGGGTAATTATTGGTAAAAATGTTATTCATATTGGGTAATTATTGGCGAGAAAGTTATTGATATTGCTAACCCTAACCCTAAACCAAATCAAACAATTTCATAAAACTTTACTGTAATGGTAGAATTTATATTTGAAGTTGGGTGGTCCACTTCGTAGAAAAATGGAAAATATTAAAAAAAACAAAAACCATGCAGACTAGCATTCATTATAATTCTTCAAGGCGCGACATTTGCTAAAATCGAAAAATTGCTTTTATTATTATCAATTTTGAAAGTGGATCTTGTTCATATTAACCTAAACCCTATCGCTCTCGTCGATGCTTCTTCAACTTGTCATTTTACAGGTGACACTACGCAAACCCCTTTATTCTTCAAGCAAGGTAGATTGGTTGCCAAGCAAGACTACAGAACCCAGACTGTTCTGCTATTTAACCTATAGCTGGAGGGAGAAGAGATGGATTAATACTTTTCTCAAAAAGGTAACTTCGTAATGTTATCAGTCTTAATAAGCGATCCCAACACACGGTACCGTTAGGAAGTGCCTGAAAAACATACCAAACGCAAACGAATGAAATTGGGTACATGACTGGTTTCATCGACGGTTGTGCTAGCATGAAGACACTAGTCATCGTGGCCGAGGGTTTGGTCACGGCAGATGATTTGCGCTCTCCAAAAACTGTAACTAAACTTCATTAAGCATGGTCACGGTATAAACAACATGTGGCCTATGAGGGTGGTGAATACATAAAATGCCTGAGCAGGCGTCTGCAACAGGGATTGGCTAGCCGCCCTAGATAACAGGCGTACTTGGGTAAGTATTTACTTCGTCGTGCTTGTCAGTGGGTTTAATTTTTAAAATTTTAATGTGTATTAAGCAGATGACTCAGCATTGATATCAGGCATAGCAAGGAAAATTAAAGGATAGCGAGAAGAAAAGACTAAGCATCAATTGTAAGAAAAATAATGCATGGTTGTCAGTAAAAGAAACGGCTCATGATACAACGGGAAAATCAATCAAATACGAAAATTGAACTATCTGGAAGTGTTATAACAGGCTCCAGAATATGTGACAGCAAAATCCGACGCTGCATTAGAATAGAGAAAGATATCTTCAATAATCTAAGCCAAGTAATAAAAAACAGAAAAATTTTATCTAAATCTAAACTTATTTATAAATAGAACTTTGTGTATGTGCGTGTGTGTCTGTGTGTGTTTCCGTTACCTATAGACTCCGAAACTGCTGAACCGATTTTCTTGAAAATTTACACAGTAGTACTATAAGCGTCTGTGAGTGTTTTTAGCTAGATTTTGTGTCGAGGTACCCCCGATAATTATCAAAAATCGATAATCGAAAAAATCGGGTTATAGAAGGAGTGGTCCGATTTTAATCAAATTTGATACACTGATAGACAAAGACATAAGAAACGATATTCAGAAGTTTCAAAATTGCAGTTCTTACAAGAGTGCAGAAAATCGATAATACATATGTATATAAAAGGCAAGATGTTTGTGTGTGTGTCTGTTTATCTGCCTGTATGTCCGTATTTTTCAACCCTTTTATTTTAGTTTTTGCTTCGGGTTTGGCTCTAAGTAGATATAATTGTAGTTCTTAGTCTCAGCCATGATACCATTTACTCAGAGGACTTATTTAACCTTCAAAATTTAGTTTACAACGAAAAAAACTTATTTGATATCGATACCAGGAAGTCAAAAGTTGACTTACATCCATTCATTTTTCTTTCGGTCTACGGTTTCACTTTAACTGGAAACAACTATTGCTTTTTAGTCTTTCGTGCCAACGTCCAAAGAGTCTGAGCTCCAGGACTATGGATTAGTTTTAAAGCTTTCATTACACCCGAGCAACGCCGGGCTGTACTGCTAGTAAGAAATAAAGTAAAAAGGCAGAATTGTTATTTCCTTCATAGTACTGAATGGTAGACAATCTCCTCACAGCATCCCAGCTAAGAGATTGTGTAAATGGACGGCAGAAGACAGGGTGGAAAAAAAGAGGGTGAAAAAAACAAATCTTAATAAGTGTTAAAAAACATATGAAGTTGTGAAGATCCATGATCGCTAATGTCCGAAATAGACACTGCATAAAGAAGAAGAAGAAGAAGAAGAAGAAGAAGAAGAAGAATACAAGAATATTTTAATTTTATGATAAACATAATATAGTTTTAAAGATTTGAATAATATGGGGTGTCATGCCTAAATTGACATTCATTTGTAGTCAAATAACATTATCAGCTACCGATCAAATGATCTTATATTTTAACAAAATGTGTAAAAATTAACTAAGCAGAGTGTGCGGACTTATCTCAATGCGGATCTACCATGAAGGTGCCAGTGACAATGTGTTGTTGAAATGGCCACATTGTTCACCTGATTGAGACCTCTTGATTTATTTCTAGGAGACGATGCGAAAGGATAGACCAATATCCCCTTCTTCTTCTTCTATGTGCCGTGTTCTTTCATGGTGTAAGCGATCAGGGACGTCCACATCTCCCTATCCCTTGCAGCGCTTAACACCCCTTCTCCTGTTATTTCGCTCAAATCCCGCTCTGCCATCAATCTACTCAAATTCCTCAAGTATGTCACGCGTTGCTTTCCTTTGTCTCTCCTTCCCTCTATCTGTCCTGTGAGCATCACATTCTCTAAGCTCTACTTCCTCACTACAAGTCCCAGAAAATTCACCTCTCTTTTTCTGATATCTCTTTTCATTTCCATCCTCTCTAAAACCTCGAGGTTGCTCAAATGTTCTTTCCATGGTATCCTCAGCATCCTTCTGTAGAAACCGCATTGTGGTTGCTTTGATCAGATTGCCCAGCATTCGATGCCATATTGAAGAACATACGGCTGCAGCCGCTCTCACACCGGCGTGATGTAGCTTCCCTGTGCCTCTTCTACAAGTACTTTCATGGCTTCTGCTCCGATGAGCTTAGATCACTGGTGCCGCCTAAGCACGAATTTACACGAGATACTAGATTAGCAACTAGGTCCCACCCTTTTACAGTTAAACAAATAAGATGTAACCGTAAATTCTACTCCAACAGCTTCTTTTCTCGCGCTTCCCGCCTGTGGAACTCCCTTCCACAAGTCTGCTTTCCCGACAGTTACAATCTCCAGGTGTTTAAATGTAGGGTCAATAGACACCTCCTATCACACTAACTCCCAACTATTCTCACAACACTCTCATCTACCCAACCCTCATTCTCGGTATCCTTACCCGCCTATCACCCACCCTCTGTCTCTCTATTCAGTTTCTGGAATGCATCCTTCGTCATACCAACGGGCCTTTGGGTCTCAGGGCGTTGCCGAGTCGTTTTCGCACTGAAGGTTATAATCGGGCTATGTCAGTTGCTAATCGACTTAACGCACCGAAAATGTTAGCAACTTGTTAATCTTCCACTGAAAGCTAACTCCTTAGTATTCAGCTAACTGTCGACTAATATCAACTGCCTAGTGGTTCTACTAAACTCCAATAGAACTTTAAAGAACTCCTATGAAATTCTCAAGAACTTCTCTCGTTAACTTTCTGTTAACTCTTATTAATATAGGAAGGAGAGTCCACTATCTGAGGAATAAATGTTTCTCCATAACACAGTGTCACACTTTTCGTTCTCAGTTAGGACATTTCCCAGATATTTAAATTTCTGTACCTGCTTGAATTTAGTATCTTCTATTTGAATTTGGCATTTCGGGCTACTCTTCTTCACTTTTCGTATATACTTGAGGAACTTAAGCAGAAAATAATTGAGGCGCTGGAGAATGTTACGCAAGGCATGCTTCAGCGTGTTTGACAGAAGCTGAGTTACCGACTTGGCGTGTGTAGTGCCACAGATGTTGCGCATATTAAACATTTGTGAAGCTTTGTGAAATCGGTTATAATTTCTATATTTCTTTGAATATCTTGTTCTAACTTTGAGAAATGAATATTTTATTATTCAACATGAAGTCTATTTAATTTCGTGTCTGGGACTTTCAGTTACTGAGATATTCACATTTTAAATTATGGAAATTTTTAGGGGACACTGTATTTTCCCGATAGTCACAGAAGTCGGTGTGTTTTGATGCCGGTTTTCAAAGCAGGCAGACGACACTCCCACATATATGACTGGCGCAATAGAATTGCTCTATTCACAGTTGGACTCGTGCCAAACTAATATTAGAAAATATATCTGTATATGTAGTCCTGTCATTATGTGTTGAATGAAATTGATTTCTGTAAAAAAGAAAAAAGAAAAAAAGAAAGAAAAAAAAAACTCTGGGATTGTTGGCATGTTTCCATTTCGTAAATGATTAAGAGATTAAGATAGATTTTTCTTATTACAAGCACCAACTGTTTCTCAACATCTGAGCAATTTTATGCATCAAACGTTGTGCTATTTTTGTAACACCTGTGTAGTTCTAAATGTTATCGATTGAATAACCTAAATAAGCTAATATCAAAAACGAAATAAATACAAAAAGAAAGAAAGAAAGACAGAAGTAGAGATAGAAAGAAAAGAAAAAGAAAGATGAAAAGATAGAAGGTTGCAAGTAGACAAGAAAGAAAGGCAAGAAAAGAAAAGAAGAAAGAAAGAAAAAAGAAAGAAAGAAAGAAGAGGGAAAGGGAAATAAATAAAAACAAGAAAAGAAAGAAAGAAAGAAAGAAAGGGGGAAAGAAGAAAGAAAAAAGAAAGGAAGACAGGAAAAGCAATAAATAAAAAACAAGATAAATAATTAGAGGGGAAGGAAGGAAGGAAGCAAGGAAGCAAGGAAGGAAGGAAGGAAGGAAAAATAAAGAAAGAGAGAAGAGGGAAAGGGTGAATCAATAAATGAAAACGGGAAAAGAAAGAAAGAAAGAAAGAAAGAAAGAATAGAGAAAGCGGGAAAGAAAGAAAAAAGAACTCAAACAAACAAGAAAGAAAGAAAAAAGGCAAACATAGAAGAGGGAAAGGAAGGAAAGAAGAAAGGAATAGAGGAAGGAAAGAAAGAACGAAAATGTGTGAGAATAGCGAAACCTGACGGACATATTGAAGCGATAAACGGTTCAGTATTTCCCCATATGTTACCAGTTTGGTTACTATTTTTTACTATAATCTCTTCTCTTTTTCTCATTCTACATCCCCCTTTCATCGTCAGGACATTAACGCTCTCCACAGCTTCCAGCATTTTTGTTACTGGTCAGCAATCCTTGATCCTTTACAACTGCTTTTTTGACGGTGTGGCATTTCGCCATCATTTATTCAAATGCATCAAAGAGGTTACCCGCTGCGAATGTAAATAATACACAAACAGTCGTGGCTCAGGTTGAAAAAATCAGTGATATAGCTAAACAGTTTATTTAGTCGATGCTTGCGGATAAAGACTAATAACGGCATTGTCGTCAGAAATACGGGTCCAGGGGTTAAGAGTGCAATTTAAAATTTTATTCATATATTTAATTTCTGAGCTACTCTTCTTAAAATTTTAGAAAAGCTTAAACTAAGAGTCACAGTAGAAAATAATAAATACAACTGGGAAAAGTGGTCAATATTACTGTCAATTTTGAATCACTGCTTTTTCCAATGCAAGCCGGCGTCGCGTAAGTTAAACGAAGCGATGATTACCGTATTTTCCAGCTTATAAGACGAACATTTTTCCTAAAAAATACGTGTGCTTCTTCCAAGATTAATGCACCAGTTACCACCATGGTTACCCTCATAACACTGATGGTAGTGTGGGTCATTTAGCGTCCATAACTCAGAGGTAAAATCGTCGACGGATCAGTCGATTCAGTCGGGTTGCAATACTGGCTAGAAGCAATCGGATGTCTAATTTTTTTTTTTTAATCATTTCACCCCATGCAAGGCATTCCACTGCCATTATTGCGTTTGGGGCTACATAGGGGAAGGTAAATAGAAAGAGTGGTTAGATGTAGGAAATGTCAGAAATGTAAGGTTAATAGACACCCCCTAACAAACTAACTCGCTTCCATTCTTTCAAACACTCTTCCCACCCACCTATCTATCACCCCCCCTTCTGACGTTTACTACATCTAACCACTCTTTCTATTTACCTTCCCCTATGTAGCCCCAAGCGCAATAGTGGCAGTGGAATGCCTTGCTTGGGGTGAAATGATAAAACTGTACTGATGAGCTGTGATACAGCGAAACACATCTGTCTACGGATGACTATATATATACGTATATATATATAACTCTATTCGTTTTAGATATGCGATGGGGTGCAGTGGTTATCGGCTCGGAAGGAGAAATCAGGAAGCTGATTCCGTTTTAATTGCTTGCATTCATTTACGCACACATACCATTGGGAAAGGTATTAATCCTTCTCTTCCCTCCATTTATGGGTTAAATAACAAAACAGATTAGGTTCTATAGATTTGGCTGGCAACCACTCTACCGCAGAATGTAATGGCAACTTACTGTGGAATAACTTTCTGCCCAGTCATTTTGAGACATGATCGCCCAAGCGTGTATCACGTATGGCACTTGACTGATTGTACATGACTGACGGGTGATAGTTTAAAGCTTTTACATGAATGCAACAGCGAAGAGCTTTTGGGGATTTGAGGATGAATAAAATTTCTTGGATTGTTTTATATTTTCGAACGCATATTTTACCACTTTCAATTCATTTTTGTGAAAATAAAACCATCTTTGGACAATGAAAGAAGTATAGTATATTTACAAATTGACAACTAGTATGGTATTGTCATACAGACAAAATCAGATGAGTGGTTAATGTAAACAATAAGTCACGCAAGTATGTGAGAGACACATGTGTTGTTGTATGATAACGGCATTTTTCTTAGAAATTTATTTCCAATATTAGGGTGCGTCTTCCAAGCCGCAGTGTCTTGAAAACCGGAAAATACGCTATTTATTTACATTCAGATTAATCTCGTCACTTTTGTTATTATCCTAACCTTTTCGGCCGTTATGCTCTTCTACCTTATACAGGTGTCTGTTGAATCCGATTAATCAAGATTAGCAATTTACAAACCGAACCATTTTATTGCATCTAAGAAGTATTCTCGTTCTGTCGTCCATGTCTCGGGATATCACGTGATTTTGTACTTTTCAATTACTCAGCAACGGGACACACGCTTGAAAGATCATGTCTCTTTCGAAACGTGATTAACCAGGCAGAAGTTTTTTTCCGCAATAAGTTGCCATTACTTTCTGCGGTAGACTGTCTGCCAACCAAGGCTGTAGAACGCAATGTCTCCTGATTTGTAATCCATAATGAAGGGAAAAGAGACTGGTTAATACCTTTTCCAAAAGTTTTTTTTTTTAATCATTTCACCCCGAGCAAGGCGGAAACGCCACTGATGTGCAGGGGGTTACGTAAATGTAAAAAGATTAATTAGAAAAGAGTGAGTACAAACTAGTTAGAAAGGAACAATAGAAAGCTGAGAAAGCAGGTGCGATGACAAATACATAGGTGGAGAGAAAGGAAAGGTTATACAGGGGTGGGGAGAGAGCTAGAGTCCAGTGGTTAATAGATGAGTATTGACTTTGCATTTAATACCTTTTCCAAAAGTATTTTTTTTTTAATCATTTCACCCCGAGCAAGGCAGAAACGCCACTTATGTGCAGGGGGTTACATAGGTGGAGAGAAAGGGAAGGTTATACAGGGGAGACGTGTAAGTAATGCAACGAATTCAACTGGAATCTCAATTACTATTCGGCTTGTTTCTACTCAGCCGAAAGAATTCACAGATATTATGTATCAAAAAACGTTTCCGATTTTTTCGATGATCGTTAAAAAAGCCGACATTTTATCGTAAACACATAAGAATTATTGAAACAAAATCTTGATCGAATTGAAAACAGGTCTTTTTGCAATCATCATAATTCATTTACAATCAGTTACTCTCATCGGATGTGCGTTGTAGTGCAGTGAATATCGACTTGGAACGATAAATAGGGGTACCGTGTTCGAATTTAAGTTGAATTCCTTGCATTCACTTACACAGAAATACCATTGGAAAAGGTATTAATGCGTCTCTTCCCTCTAGCTATGGGTTAAATAATAGGACAGATTGGGTTCTATAGCCTTGGCTGGCAACCAGTCTACCGAAGAAAGCAATGGGAACCTACTGCGGGATAATGTACTGTCCAGTCAGTCATGTCTCTTTCGAGACATGATCGCGCAAAGCGTGTATCATGTATCGCACTTAACTGACTGATTCTAATCGTCATAATGCTTTTACATTTTGACCAAAAGATTTGTACATTCATCATAGAAGGTATATTTTATTATCGTTCACTTTTTTCAACGTTCCTCATATTCCGTTCACATTAGGATCAAGATCGTTGTCTAGGATCTTTGTAATTGAGAAGTTTCTACGATCATCACTGTAAGTTGACATTATAATCAAATCTTACCTTCTATCATCCGCAATACGCTTAAATGACGCTCAAGATCTGTTCGGCCATATCACGTTGACAGTGGTTTCTGACGCCAAGCAACGTCGAGCCTGACATGTATAAAGTTGGGTAGCAGTTTGGGAATACCTGTTGCTATAAGCTTAGATGTGATGGTGGTGCATTCGATAATTGGTCGGAATTGCTAATCGGAGAGCCGTTATATTTATTTACGTGCGAATACCTTTACGAAAGGTATTATTCCACTTCTTCCCCATCATCTATGGATTAATTAGTAAGACTTGTATCATTGAATCATTATTACCCTCAACACCCCAAAACATCTTACAATCTAAAAAGTAACATGCAAAGGGTTGATAAACCGTAGAAAACGAATCAATCACAATTGTTTACGTTCTGATTCAGTGAATTCTATTATTTCTTCGATCACTGTAATTCATTTTAATTATGATCAATAGTTTTTTTTACGATCCTTAAGGTAATTGTACGTTATGAATTAGTGATCATATTAGTTACGATGATCTTAGTTAACATTAGGATCGGATTTTTTTATTTCAATCTTCGTACTTCGTTTATACTATGATCAAGAAATTTCTATGATCATCATAATATGTTTCGTCATGCTTAAGTCAGTCAGTTAATTGCTATACGTGATACACGCTTGGGCGATCATGTCTCGAAAGAGACATGACTGACTGGGCAGAAGATTATCCCGCAGTAGGTTGCCATTGCTTTCTACGGTAGTACTGGTTGCCGACCAAGGCTATAGAACCCAATCTGTCCTGCTATTTAACCCATGGAAAGAATAGACGGATTAATACCTTTCCCAAGGGTATTTGCGCATAAGTGAATGAAATGAATTCAACTGGAATTTGAACTCGGCTCTCCGATTTCTCGTTCCGAGTCGATATCCACTGCGCCACAACGCACATCCGCTTAAGTACTTTCTTCATAAATAAAACATGTTTCCTTTTTCCTAACGCAGTTCAACAAGGGTTTTATTAACACCAGACAGCATGTATACAGTGTTGGTCTATTGTCCGTTGTTTTACGGAAAGAACCCATTATCTGTTGCGTTTCAGTCAGTCCATGCATTGAAATAAATGTCTAAACGTCCAGTATCTTCAATTTGTCAAAGAATTTTATCTATGTAATAAATATATTGCGTTTTTAATGTCACGTTTGTTGAGAGGCACTGTAAAGTAATGTGTGCGGCACGGATTGGGTAATTAGATGTTCGAATTACAGTCGAGTTCATTACATTAAATTACACACGGGAAATGAATGAATTAAACTCTTCTCCCTTCAGATATAGGTAATTAGTAAGACATAGTGGGTTCTAAAGCATAAACATACAATTTTATAGATTCAGCAGATATACAAAGATAGAAAGGGACGTTTCCCCGGATCTATTCAACTTATACAGTTAAACTATTCTGATGACCCCAGATCTTACACTAGTATTTCTCATCGGAGGCCACAATTTCAACAACATAAAATACACAGAGGATACAGTGCTGATTGCAGACTGGGAAACGAAACTACAAGACCTCCTACAGAAGTAGTTGAAGAGAGTGACAAGAAAAATTGACTACAAATAAACTGAAATAAAACCGAACGCATGATGATCATCAAAAAGAGCAACCTCAAATGCTAAATACAAGTAGGGGATACTAATATACAGCAGGCAGAAAAATTTAAATACCTGGGAAGTGTTCTAACAGAATACGGAAAGTGTGACACAGAGATCCGAAGAAGAATTGGGATGGCAAATGTCGCGTTTCAGAAGCTGAGTAAAGTATTAAGAGACAGGAAAATTTTATTAGAAATAAAGACGAGAGTACTGTCTTGCTATGTGATGTCAGTTGTTCAATATGGCAGTAAATGCTGGACAATATCATCGACGATGAAGGAAAAACTTGAAGCATCTGAAATGTGATTCTACAGAAGGATGCTGCAGATATCATTGACCGAGCATGTGAGCAATGATGAGGTTTTGGAAAGGATGGAAAAAGAAAAAGAAATTAATATTAAGCATCAGGAAGAGACAACTTAAGTTCCCGGGATATGCAATGACGAAGGATGTCTTCGAGAACCTGAGGAAGGAGGGCTTGGAGACCCTGATGCTAACGGGCCAGATACAGGGAATGAAAGGAATGGGGAAAATTGCGTGGTGTAACAGGAGAAAGCGTGCTAAGAGCTACCAGGAATAGGGAAACGTGGAAGGCCATGATCGCCTACGTTCTGAAAGGACAAGGTACATAGCAAAAGAAGACACTTGCGAATGATATGGATCAATCTCTTTCCTCCGCTATGGGTCAAATAATAAGCCACAGCCTTGGCTTGTATCCAGTTTCATAAAACAACATCTTTGAATTAAATATTGCTTGAACTTAATAGAAAGAATACATTTTGATCTGTAGCTGAAGGAATATAATTACGTTTAAAATATATTTAGTAAAAGCCATAAAACTATGTTCAAAATATTTAGATTTCGGCTAAAATAACCCCCATATGTTGATATGACACTAAACAAAAATCAACAAAGCACTTTATTGGATTAATTCTGTTTTGGCGTTGAAAATGTTTTATTTTATTGTAAGGCATGGGCGTGCATTTTGGTGCAGTGGATATTGGCTCGGAACGAGAAATCGAAGATCCGAGTTCGAATTCCAGTTGAATTCGTTGTATTCACTTACTCGGAAATACCATACAGCAGAAAGCAATAGAAACCTACTGCGGAATAATCATGTCTCTTTCAAGACATGATCGCCCAAGCGCGTATATCACTGTACCGATGGTTATAAGCGAGATGGGAGATGGGTTGTACTTGTAACCACAATTTCCTGCTGTCTTTCAATTACGTTTACACATAAATTGCAATTATGATTTAGTACTGTTAGTCGGAACTCTCACTATTTGTTACAAAATTCTTAGGTTATACCAGAAAAGGTCAGATGATAATTGTAGTGGATGTAATTCCAGACACTTCCGTACTGACTTGAAGTTTCACGATCCGAAATGAGTGTAACTAATTTGAACCCCGTGGCCTTGTAATTCAGACAATGATGGATTGTCTGTTGATTCGATATGTAACAATATCTCTCTCATCGAGAGGGTTTGGCTAGTTTTGAACCTGTTAAAACTCAACTTGAAATCAGCACCATCACTTGATGGTAGCGTCGAAATAAAAATACCTAATTTTGTAGTGATATTATAACATATTTATGTTAATATATATATATATATATATATATATATATATATATGTATATATATATATGTGTCTGTGTGTGTGTATATATGTATATATATATATATATTCTGTGTATTTTGGCAGCATTATTTCATTAATACAGGTTTCATTGAATAATATAGACAAGTTCTGTCTATTTTGTGTAAGATTCTTTCGTATGATTTGATTAGCTTGATAGTGTTGTCATGAAAAGACGACAAGAAATCGCAATAATTGTTGATTTTTTATCAGGTCTGAGCTTTCGGCTTACATAAGCCATTATCAAAGGATGAGCATTTAATATACAGTGACCATAGAACATTTAAATTATTAACAGAGTGGAGTTATACAGAGAAAATTAAATATTTTATGTATATAGTCCTGATAATTAAATTAACGAAATCTGCTGTTGTAGCTTTTTAATTGTTTCACCCCAAGCAAGGCGGAACCGCCACTGATGCGTAGGGCGCTACATAAGAGAGTAAAAGTTTAGACAAGAGTTGAGTGAATTGAAAGACAAACCAGTTACAGGGAGTATCCGAGAAAGGGCAAGAGGAGGATGGGAACACAGGTGTGAAGACAGTTGCGAAGTTGAGAAAGGAAAAGAACAAGATATACAGGGTGATGCAGAAAGAACTGGAGTCAAGAGGATAAAAGATGGGAATTGACATCGCATTTAAATTCCTGGTGGTTGTAGCCGTCAGGAAAGCAAGTATACGGAAGGCGGGAAGTGCGAGAAAAGAAGCTGAAATGAGTAGAGTTGTCGGCTGCATTTGGTTGATCTAACTGTAAATGGGTGGGGCATTGATGCCAGTCTGGTTCTTGTGGTGGGGGCATCAGTGACCTAAGATGGTCCGATCAGAACATGTCCAAAACAAAAAAGGACGTAATCTATTTTCTGGCTCGATGCTTTCGATTTAAATTTACAAAAAATTAAATGGAATGTCAGTCGCTCTCTCCTGTCCTCTTAATTATTCTTTTTTCTTCCCGCTCATTATTAATGTTTCCTTTCATAATACTTTCACACCTTGTAACTCCTTGTGACATATTGACTTTACTGAATGTACAGTCTTGCATGGAATGATACCAATTTGTTATGGTAAAACACACCTATTCTTCAGATAATGGATTCTCCCTCCTATAGAGCGAACAGGAAGTTAATTCGAGAAGTTCTTGGAAGTTCATAGGAGTTTTTAGAAGTTCATAAGAGTTCTTTAGAGTTCTAGTAGAGTTCAGTAGAACTACTAGGCAATTAATATTAGTCGGAAGTTAGCCGAATACTAAGGAGTCAGCTTTCAGTGGAAGATAACCAAGTTCCTAACATTTAGGGTGCGTTAAGTCGATTAGCAACCGACATAACAAAATTTAACTTTCAGTTCGTAAACTACTCCACAACACGATTAAATAACTGTCAAAAGCAAAAGATGAAATACAAAGGCAATGAATTCTGTCTGAAGTTTGTGAAATAAAAATATGAACTAAAAAAAAACAATGTCTGAAAAATATTTCCCAAAGTTCTGTTTTAAGTTTTGCAAAAATACTCATCCAGTTAATTTTAATTTATATAATTATCTATCGTTATTGTTCTTATTTAGCCTGACGTTTTAAACCAGCAAAATGATATGTTTTATATAACTTTGTTTTCAATTCTCCGTCATTAAATCTGAAGTGCCTTCAACCTTCGGCCACGTAGGACTTCCTGAACAAACACAGCCCGAAGAGCACACTTGTTTGATCGAGAGGTCCTGCATGACCAAGAGGTCTAAGACATTTGGGTTTAATGACGGTCTTCTCTAGGGGGACGCAAGTCAGAATCCTATCTTAGGGAGCATATTTTTCAAACAGACTTTCTCGAATATTCAGACCAATGGTTACAAATAAATAAATATACTGTTTAATAATAAAAGCAGATCGTCTACTCAAATATGAATATCCATTTAAATGAATTTTAAAGAAATAAATTAAAAATATATGATTTCATCCATTTCCTAAAATAATTCTGTTTTTTTTATGAAGCTTTATATTGATGGAGCAAAGAAGAAAAACACAAGATCTACTTATTTTCTTTCACATTAGAATAAATCTTGCCTAATCATTGCTTTCAAAATCTGCAATTCCTGTTTTTCGTATGAGTGTTCGTATTTTATTGGCAAATCAAAACTAATCCCTAGTAAATGTACAAGTGATTAAACAAAAGAAGACTTTTTTCATAAAACTTAACGAAGAAATTTTTTCTTTCGTAAAATTATTTAGAATATTTTTTTAACAAAATTAAAAAAAGATGCTATAAAATAATTCTGTTTTAAATCCTCTTTTTTCTCGTCAAATCTGCCAGTGCATATCAGCTTAGCAATTGGAAAAATGTTTTTAAATGCGTGTGTTTTTTTTATACTGAAGCCAATCAAATACAAGAACCAAGAGCCATTTAAGGTGGTGAGTTACTGAATGAGGTGCGTGATAGGGACATAAGAAGAGGTAGAAGGAAGTGAATATCAGTAGGATAACGAAGATGGATTGACACTTGACTTGATGTGCTCAAGATTGTAGTTTTGCTGCGAAGGAAGTTTTTGAGTTTTGTTTAATAGCATATCAACCGCTGTGGCTTATTTAATGCCAAAAAGTTAGGGTTTTAATGTCTATATTTTTTAATGTTCGTTTATTGTGGGAAAGTTAATTTAGTGAGATTTTGATGAAAAATGTATATTTTTATTTTTTGAAAACTGAAGATAATTTTTTCTTTCAAAAATGTGTTATGGTAATAATTTTTTCCTTCTAAAATGCGTTGTTGTTAATTTTCTTTCAAAAATGTATATATCTCTATAAAAGTCTATTTTTATACATATCTAAACTTATTTATAAATGGAACTTTGTGTGTCTGTGTGTCCGTTACCTATAGACTCCAAAACTGCTGAACCGATTTTCTTGAAAATTTACACAGTTGTACTATAAGCGTCTGCGAGTGTTCTTAGCTAGAATTTGTGTCGAGGTACCCCCGATAAATATCAAAAATCAATAATCGAAAAAATCGGGTTATAGAAGGAGTGGTTCGATTTTAATCAAATTTGATACACTCATGGACAAAGACATGAGAAACGATATTCAGAAGTTTCAAGGTTGCAGTTCTTACAATAGTGCAGAAAATCGATAATATATATATAAAAGCTTTCATTATACCCCAGCAACGCCGGGCTATACTGCTAGTATTTCTATAAAAGTCTATTTTATACTTTCATAGTGTTTTGACCCCAGTTTGGGGGTTAACTATTTGCCCATAGCTGGGACCCTAACAGTGCTACCATCCCGGGTCAAGCTGGACCTGGGAACAACAGCATTTAAGAGGCGGTTCCATGCTCCTCACAACCTCCCAATCAGAGGACTTGCTGCAGGATGCAGTTTACCGTCATACCCAGGACCATGCGAAGAAAGTATATAGCGGGTGTCTTTTTTTCTCGCTTTTTTTTTTGCGGCTTTCTCTTTTCCAATCTTCTCCCTTTGTTTTTTTTTCAATTGAAGTTGATAGATCTATCTATCGCCCCGTTCACACTCCACCCATGTCTATTGAACAGGTTAAGAGGCTCATCCCTTGTTCCCTGTTTAGGATGTGGTTTCCGGCTTTCTCTTTTCCAATCTTCTCACTATTAGGTGGCCCCCTGCACATCAATGGCGCTACCGCCTTGCTCGGGGTGATACGATTAAAAAAAAAATATCAATTCTAGGATGTTTTTTTTTCTTTTCTGAGAATTTAGAGGAAATTTCCCTCGATTCTTTTCCGTAGACGACAAATAGCGAATTCAAGCTGTGAAGTCTCGAATTAATATTTCTAAAAAAAAATCTTATCTAGACATTTGCCATAGCGATAGAATAGTGACAGGCTTCAAACTTTGCGTCTTTGGAAACGCGGCCACAGGGCTAAAAAAAAGAAAAAAGTCATCCTATAAAAGACTGCTTAAAAGAATTTGAAATGTATCAAACGTGGACTGGACGTCTTCATTTCAGATATGACAGCGAAACTCCGTTTTCGGTCTGACCTAACTTTTATAAAAACAAAGAATGGGAAAAGGAATTAGGCACTTTCTGAAGCGATAGAAGCCCTGTTTCCAGTATGAATCGTATATGTGAAATACAATTGAAGTCAAAGGTCAACATACCAGACTGCGAAAATTTGCGGATCTCTGGCCTTACTACCAAGTTTTATGTACACATTGTAGACATGTAGTGTTTTAACGGAGGATTTGGTGTGCGTCACTGAAATCCGAAGGTATATTGGGGTAGCCGATTATACATTCCAAAAGTTATGTTGAGTATTAAGAAACAAAAATTTTGTTAGAAACAAATAAAAGAGTACTGAACTTTCACGTGATATCTGTCCTCCTACATGGCAGTAAATACTGGACAATCTCCTCAGACAGGATAAAGTGACCTGAAGCAACAGAATTGTAGTTCTACAGAAGAGTGTTGAGGATACCCTAGACCGAGCATGGGATCAGCGATCATGTTTTAGAGAAAATGCAAGCGAAAACAAAAACTACACTTAGCATCAGACAGTTGAACTTTCTAGGTCCCATGATAAGGAAATAGGGTTTGGAAATTCTGATACTTATAGGAAAGACTGGTGGAAAATTGAACAAAGGTTATCAACGCTTAACCTTTTTAGTGAGCTTGAGAAATAACTGTTGTAGATTTCTGATGAGGAACCGCACAAAATAATGAACAACAAAACAAATATGAATATAAAAAAGCAGGTTATATCGAACGTAATATACAAACTTGAACGCAGGTTAGTAAATCCAGGAATACTATTAGTAAGAAATAAATATATATATAAGTCTTGAAGTGAAGTGGTTGGAAATAATATATACGTGTATATTATTATAGATGAGTGGAGTTCAGAGCTAGTCTGAGTTCTGATGCGGTAGTCTCTGGGTAACTTACGTATCAGTTCCGGTACTCTCCAATATCTGGCACGGATCTCTACTAATACTCTCTCCTCTCAACTCTATGGCAGTAAACTGCTATTCTCTCTATGGCAGGAGTATATGTATACTCAGTCGAGTCCATTATCATATACAAAGGGAAGATCCCACAACAATAACAAAACGAAAAAATTTATTAAGAGCTACAAAATAGAAGTAATTGTGGAAATACATTATAGCCTGCGCCCTGAAAGTGCATGTCAAATAAAGAAATGCTAATCTCCCAAGTTAACTCTTTCATTATTTCATTGTTATTTCATTGTTGTCTAGATGTACCGGACTGGTTTACGGAAATAGGAAATAACAATTTACTGAAAATAAGTGACTTTAAAGACCCACACGGTCCGTGTTTTCAAAAGTGTGACGCACGTCAACAGGGACATAGGCGTATTTAATTTTCATGGAGTCAATTCCAGAAAGAATTATTAAGAGTAAATTTATTTCTAGTGACTGCGAGTATGAATGTGTAAGCGAGTTAATACATACGGTGTATACGGTCAGGTCGGTTTTGAAACCGTGGTATTGCACTGAATTTGAAAGTTGGGGTTTGACATGGTAAATGTAGATACACAATAGATTTTTTTCCAAATCCTTATGCTTTATGTAAATGAGTTTGAAGTTTTGGTTCAAAATTGCAGCGTTTGGAATTTCATTCCAGTGATCAGTGAAAGCTTTATAGCCTCATCAAATTTATAACTGAATCTTTACAAATTGCGTATGGAGAAGATGCATGGCAAATGCACATTATTATTAAATCATCTTGCCATCAAATAAGACTTTTATTCCCTTCAAAAGAAATTTATACTGGATACTTTAGCTATATTATGATGTAATATATTATGCAGTGGATTTAGTGTTATTTTCAATAAACAATGCAAATTTAAAATGTTTTATCTAATAGTGTGTGCCCAACAGTGATATATACACTTTTATCAGGAAGAGACAGCTAAAGTTCCTGGGACAATCAATGAGGATTGAGGGCTTGGAGATCAAAAAGAGACAAAAGAAAGCAGCGAATAACATATTTGAAGGGCCTGATCAGGTGGATGACAGAATGAGGGTTGTGTAGTGTAACAGGAGAAAGCATGCTAAGAGCCACCAGGGATAAGAAGATGTGAAAGCCATGATCGCCTACATTCTGAAAGGACAGTGATCATAGAAGAAGAAGAGGAGGAATAATAAAGAAAAATCTTAGTACAGCCTGGATAGACTATCGAAAGGCATTCGATAGTGTGCCACATGACTGGATTTTAAAGACTTTAAATATATACAAGATATCGCCCGTCATCATCAATTTCATCAAACAGTGCATGTCTATATGGAAAACAACCCTTTACCTCAATCATATAAATGGAACCTATAAGTCTGATGAAATAAACATCAAAAGAGGTATATTTCAAGGTGATTCTTTATCTCCCTTACTATTCTGCATATCATTAATAGCACTAACCAGTCAACTTAACAAGACAGAATGTGGTTATAAAATAGGACAAAAGAAAATAAGCCATCTATTTTACATGGATGACTTGAAGTTATATGCTAAGAATGATAATGAACTGGAAGGTCTTCTGCAAACTGCAAAATGCTTCAGCGAAGACATTGGAATGAAATTTAATTTGAATAAATGTGCTAAAGCTACAGTTTTACGTGGATCAATACAAGAAACATCCTCAATTAGCCTAGACCCTGCTGTAACAATAAAAGAATTGAAACCAGAAGAAGCTTATAAATACCTAGGTGTAAATGAGAGCGAAAACATTCACCATAAAAAAATGAAAGAAATAGTGCGTAAAGAGTACTATGGAAGGCTACGAATGATATTAAAAACTGAATTAAATTCACAGAACAGAGTTATGGCTATTAATAGCCTTGCAATCCCAGTTGTTCAATATAGCTTTAACATCTTAAACTGGACTCTAAACGACATCAGGCGAATGGATGCTAAAACAAGAAAGCTTCTTTCTAAGCATAAGATGCATCATCCAAAGGCTGATGTAGATCGTCTATACATACCCCGTAAAGAAGGTGGAAGAGGTCTTATTCAGCTGGAATTGTCATACAAGACAACAACTATTGGCTTACTAACATACATAGAAACAACAAAGGATTGGATGTTACAATTAGTAAGGCAACATGAAGAAAGAAAGAAAAAATATTCAATAATAAAAGAAGGCAGTAAATTCAAACAAGATTTACAGTTAGTAGATTCTGTAGAAAAGCAGAACGGAAGCCAAGAGCCGACTATTGCGGCAAAGAATATGAAAATGAAAGCCAAAGACAAATCTCTTGAACAGATGAAACAGCGCTGGCAAGACAAACCTCTGCATGGCCAATATCCAGTACGTGCCAATAAATCTAATGTTGACAAAGTTAATACTCATCGATGGTTACGTGCATCTGGATTAAAGTCCGAAACTGAAGGCTTTATTCTTGCAGCACAAGACCAAAGTCTTTTCACGAGAAACTTTCAGGCAAATATTATGCATAGTAATATGGATCCAAAATGCAGGTTTTGTGATAAACACCAAGAAACAATAGACCACCTAATCTCAGGCTGTTCTGTGCTTGCCCCAAATGAATATAAAAATCGCCACGATAGAGTTGGGCAATATTTACATTGGGCAATATGCAAACATTATGGAAAAGCTGTAGGCAAACACTGGTATGAACATCACCCAGCACCGGTTACAGAAATAGAAGATGTAACCATTCTATGGGATTACACCATCTACACAGACAGAAAAATTGAAGCAAACAGGCCAGACATTATTGTTAAAAACCAGAAGGAGAAAACTTGTCTATTAATTGATATGGCTTGTCCAGCGGATTGTAACATAGCAATCAAGGAATTTGAAAAACTGTCAAAATATAAAGACCTGGAAATTGAAATAGGAAAAATGTGGAAATTGAAAACAAGAGTTGTGCCAGTGATAGTAGGTGCACTTGGAATGATAAAAATGGAACAAAACAACACATTGAAAGAATCCCTGGAAAGCCCAGCTTAAGAGACATACAAAAAATTGTCTTATTAAGTACAGCCCACACACTAAGGAAAACTTTATCTATGTAATGCTAGGGATGATAGGGAAGATAGAAAAACATGAAATGGAGTCATAACAACACGCCACGACCTGCCTTAGGTCTCCCCGCAGACTGGGTTGGTAGTGAGACCAAAGCAGAAATCGAAATATGATGAAAAATGACATAATAATAATATTGTTAAAATAATAATAATAACATTATTGTTAAAAACCAGAAAGAAAAACTTGTCTATTAATTGATATGGCTTGTCCAGGGGATTGTAACATAGCAATCAAGGAATTTGAAAAATTGTCAAAATATAAAGACCTGGAAATTGAAATAGAAAAAATGTGGAAATTGAAAACAAGAGTTGTGCCAGTGATAGTAGGTGCACTTGGAATGATAAAAAATGGAACAAAACAACACATTGAAAGAATCCCTGGAAAGCCCAGCTTAAGAGACATACAAAAAATTGTCTTATTAAGTACAGCCCACACACTAAGGAAAACTTTATCTATGTAATGCTAGGGATGATAGGGAAGATAGAAAAACATGAAATGGAGTCATAACAACACGCCACGACCTGCCTTAGGTCTCCCCGCAGACTGGGTTGGTAGTGAGACCAAAGCAGAAATCGAAATATGATGAAAAATGACATAATAATAATAATAATAATAACAATAATAATAATAATAATAATAACAACAACAACAACAACAACAACAACAATAATAATAATAATAATAATAATAATAATAATAATAATAATATCTACCAAATGATCTTATTCAATGAATAACCTTCTTTGTAATCTTTTACAATTTTTTAACAGTTTTTACTCATCGGATGCAGTAAAAAAACTGCTTATTTTGCTGGTCGTGAGTTATAATTATAATTCTGATTTGAATATATTTTCCATTCAATATAATACAAAAAATATCAACTTCATTTAGACTTATTTTTCAAATAGTAAAATTGGAAGTCAGTTTGTAAGCAACAATTTGCGGAAATTAGATATTTCTGGACATTTTTCAGATGCTCTACATCATCACTACATGATCAAAAAATCGGTAAAAAGCTACGAATGTTATTTTTCGTGACAATTATTTATCGCATCGCACTCTATCTTCTACACCTTGATTTACTAAAGAAAGTGAAAATTCAACCCGCCTTAACGGTGTACGTACAAGGTGCGATGGAAAAATTGTCGTCTATATTACACAAAAATGAAAATAACACTGACATTTCATTTAAACAGGTATATTTACCAATATTACACAACCATGTCTTGAAATGCTAAAGAGTAAATTTTGTTGTATCTGAAGCTCTGTGGGAATATGAATGGGAATATGAATGTGGGAATATGAATGTGGGAATATGAATGGGAATATGCATGTGGGAATATGAATGTGGGAATATGAATGGGAATATGAATGGGAATATGAATGTGGGAATATGAATG
The DNA here is from genome assembly GCA_037127315.1 of Ascarosepion bandense. Taxonomy (NCBI): domain Eukaryota; kingdom Metazoa; phylum Mollusca; class Cephalopoda; order Sepiida; family Sepiidae; genus Ascarosepion; species Ascarosepion bandense. Next base: position 1,592,096 of record JBBBDQ010000505.1, on the reverse strand, counting down.
TGGGAATATGAATGGGAATATGAATGTGGGAATATGAATGGGAATATGAATGGGAATATGAATGTGGGAATATGAATGTGGGAATATGAATGGGAATATGAATGTGGGAATATGAATGGGAATATGAATGTGGGAATATGAATGGGAATATGAATGGAATATGAATGTGGGAATATGAATGGGAATATGAATGGAATATGAATGTGGGAATATGAATGTGGGAATATGAATGTGGGAATATGAATGGGAATATGAATGTGGGAATATGAATGTGGGAATATAAATGGGAATATGAATGTGGGAATATGAATGGAGGCATAGCATCGCCATTACTAGTGTTTGTAACAAAAACCTTCGTGGTGACTGGATATATCATCCAACTCTTTCAGTCGGATGATATTGGATGTGCGGTATGGTACAGTGGATATCAGCTCGGAACGAGAATCCGGGGAGCCGAGTTCGAATTCCAGTTGAATCCATTTTATTCACTTAAGCGCAAATACCCTTGGGAAAGGTATTAATCTGTCTATTCCTTCCAGTTATGGGTTAAATGACAGGACAGATTGGGTTCTATAGCCTTGGCTGGCAACCAATCTACTGCAGAAAGCAATGGCAACCTACTGCGGGATAATCTTCTGCCCAGTCAGTCATGTCTCTTTCGAGACATGATCGCCCAAGCGTGTATCACGTATGGCACTTAAATGACTGACTGACTTTAAGAATCCTTTTATCGGATTGACACTCTGAAATGCTTGTTTTAGTTTTGTTTTACGGATTTATCAACCTCTGTGGGTTATTTGATGCTAAAAAGGTAGAGTTTTAAGGTATTTTTTTTATATTTGGTTATAATGAAAAGGTTTATTTAGTCAGATTTTGATGCTATAATTTTTTTCATTTTTTTATTTTAGAAAACTGAAAATGTCTTCTAGTTTTGTGTTCAAAAATGTATTACTGGTAATAATTTTTTCCTTCAAAAATGTATTATGGCAATAATATTTTTCTTTACAACAAATCAGTCATGTTGCCAAAGATAGGGTCTTCCAGAAGCGACTCGCTTGGTCCAGACTGCAACATATTCTCCAGCACTTGATGTAGGCCTCCGTGTTGAGTTTAAGGCCCTGGGTAAAAAGGGGTCGACATTTCACAATTGAAAACGTATATACGCGTTGATACCAGGCTACAGAAATTTCGTAATATCCACGCTAGAGTTACTGCTGTTAAATTCCGCTTAAATTTTGTACTTTCTTTTAATGATGTAATATGTTATGTAGTGCAGTAGTTTTAGTGTGATTTTCAGTAAACAATTTCTTTGTAGGGTGAGATTAGGTTATGCAGGGTGACATTAACAAGACTGGGTAAGGGATCGCTTATATTTTAGCATTATACGGTCTTCTTTTATGCAGGAGAATCAAACTGTTTCATTTATGATATACTATATTATCTTTAGAGGGCAAATAGTCTTAGAGAAATAAAACGCTGAATTCATGAGGGATGGGCTTTGTCAGGTCATTTTGTTCTATATGCAAAAATTCTCTTGAATTAAATCAGTCAGCAAATGTCTGCATATGACTTGCACTTTTTCAGCGACTTGTCAAGGGTATAAAGGAAAGAGAAATATTTTTAGAACTTGGAGACCACTGCTTATTTTTTTATGTCCTTTTGGATATATATATATATATATATATATATATAATTGAGGGTAGCATGAAAAAATGATATTACGAATACCCAAATACAGCTATTAACTGAAGATGACAGGAGAATAAAGCAGCTGGAAGGTTGTGAACAAGAAAACAAAATAAACAACAAAAAAACGTGATTAGAACTAGATTTTGAATGAGTCTTTCTTTTTGTAAATCAAATATTTCTTTTATGACTTTACAGGTATAAAGTAAACAAAATTTTGGGGAGATTTTTAGTATAATTTTAATATTTGATAATTTAGCTATGTTTTTCTTAATTTAAAAAATTTAAACTTTAATTTATTAAAATTTTTATAGTTTTAATATAATTTTAAACATTCATTTATTAAAATTTTCAAAATTGTAATTCAATTTTCAACTTTAATTTGTTAATTTTTAAAAAAATTTTAATTAGTAGTATATATTCAGAATATTAAATCTAAAGTTATTAGTAAAAACGAAATACTTTCAATATAAAATTTTAAGTATTAAGTTGTTCAGATAGTAATTATGCATTGTGTCACTGCAATTACGAGCCATCCAACCAACACAGACCCAAGATTGAAAGGTTTGAAACTGCAATTACAATGGGTTTATAACCTTTTCTGTCCGACAGTGTGTCGTTTAATGTGCATTTCAGAGTGTCAAATCAGGAACTAACCAACATCTATATCCGCTGGGCCATATGTCCTTAAGGCTAGTTGGTTGATTCCTTACTTGATTCTTAAAGATTTGAATTCGATACCAGGCTACAGCAGTGGTGAACATGTAACTTGCAGGGTTAATTATAATTGTTCTAGCAAAACACGCTCTCTAACCTTGATACCACATCGAAGGGCACAAATATATGTCACGTCTCGTTAATGATTGTAATAAAGGGTTAGGTTCGAAATTTCATAGCACCTGAAGAAGGCTGGTGTAATGATGAATAATACCCAAATAATTTTGATATTTGCTAAGGTCAACTGAATCAGGAACAAGATTAAGATTGTGCAGCCCACTGGCGAATTACAAACTACAAAAAGTTAGTAATTAGTTGTGAGTATGAATTCTTAACCAATGTTTTGCGATGAGACACTAGTTTTTCGGTCGTTTCTCATACACTTGATATTCGTATCAGCAGGTTCCATGCGATTCTACGGATTTAGCACTGAAAATCATATTACCGCTTGTGCTTAAATTGTTTAAGATCATGAGAACCTCACAAAATAACAAAATATTACATGATGTAATAGTCAACGGATTTTCGAGCTGAAATATTGCTAATAATTAATTTCCTAGACAACCTCGAAAAAAATTATTTTCCTAGACTGCTTATAGTAATAATGAATTCCCTAGACTGCCTGGAATAATAATTAATTTCCTAGACTGCCAAGAAAAATAATTTTTATGCGAAGCAGTCTAGGAAATTAACCATTATTCTACGTAGTCTAGAATAATAATTAATTTCCTAGAGTGCCTAGGACATTAATCATTATTCTAGACTGTCTAGAAAAACAATTAATTTCTTAGACTGCCTAGAAGAATAATTTATTTACTAGACTGCCTAGAAAATAATTAATCTCCTAGACTGCTTACAAAAAATTATTTTAGGCAGTCTAGGAAATTAATCATTATTCTAGGCAGTCAATAATAATAATAAATTCCCTAGACTGCCTAGGAAATTAATTATTATTCTAGACTGCCTAGAAAAATAATTCATTTTCTAGACTACTTAGAAAACTAATTAATTTCCTAGATTGCCTAGAATAATATTAGTTTCCTAGACTGCCTAGAAAAGTAATTAATCTCCAAGACTGTTTAGAAAAATAAATAATTTCCTAGCTTGTCTGGAATAATAATTATTTTCTTAGACTGCCTAGAATAACATGGTTCAATTTGATTAAAAGAGAAGTAATTTAGTAATAACTGACCATACATTGTCAATTTTGTTGGTAATTGCACTTTATATTAATAATGTATATACAAAAGGCACTAAATCCACTGAGGTTGTAGAAGCACCACATTTACTACCACCGTAGCAGCAGTGGTGTGCCTAGGGTAAAATAGCCTCACGAAGTCCATTCCTTTAAAGATTAGTTTTTAATTCAGTTTTTGTTTTTTGAGGCTGTTTACAACCTCAAAGCAAGAGAGCTCAGTATGCTTTGCAATTTAACCAAATGGAAAAAAGACTGATTCTTGTCTTTTCCAAGGGAATTAGTGCGTAGAGGAAAACAATATCAAGCATGTTCGAGTAGTCAGAATGCTAGCATTAAAATCTGGAAGCTCAGGTTCGAACATTTCTATTTGTGGGGGAGGACAACTCTTGATATTACCTGCCTAGTCCGACACCGTTGGAAAAATGCCATGGGTTCAACCAATCCTTGTGAGGGAAATTGGGTAAATGAAACTGTTCGGCAAAGTCGTGCCTGGTGGGCATCTAGATTAGTGACAGCTTGGAAATCCCAGCTGCTGAAAGTTTAGATGTTGGAGTGGCGTTAAACACAGGCATTATGCTAGAGCGATGTGGTAATGACTTCTCTTCCAGAAACAGGGGAAGTCCAACAAAGTACTTTTATAGGACTGAGAAAAAAGAAAGAAAGAAAGAATCACTGGCAGCGGTAGGAAATACAGAAATATCTGACCCGATAAACAGACCTTAAAACAGTGTTTCTCAACATTTTCTTTTTGTGGCCTATTTTTTGGTGTCCACAAAAATTAAGGCCCACAAGTCTTAGTCCAGGTTCAGGTATTAGTTTCCTTTCATTTTGGGGGAGTATATCATTTGCTGCAGAAGATCGCGCCTCAACCATGCGGTGTGAAACACAACCGTTTCTAAAGAGCAAAAGAATGGTAACATTTCACTTTTAGCCATCTAAACAATCCTCCATTTTCAATTATCCTCAACTTCAGACTCATTAAAAAAATTGCCTGGTACGCTCGTGGGCCCAAGAAATCACGTTCAGAATCGTTGCCTTAAAATATACAATATTAATAAGAAATTTATTCTTTCAGGAAAGCAATAATTAATTCTATTCTGTTTAACAAGAATAAACGATATGATTTTAAAAGCAGCGAATAACCACATAAAACATCATTAAAAACCGTTTTTTCTCTTTTCATTTGAATATCTTTCAATTAGTTATTCCTTGTTAAAAACTGTATTTCTTTTTCTATTTCATCTTAGGTGGCCACTCGATTGGCGTCGATTCGGTAATTTGCGACTAATAATATAACAAATAGCAATAAACAATTGAACGTCATCGATTAAGAATTCATAGATTCAAGTGTGGTGCCTCTGAGACAAATAATTCTGTGAATACTGAAAAGTAAAAGAAAACAAATCAGGTTATTAACCAAACAATTCTTTTGCTTATTAACAATGTTTCATTTTTGTCTTTTTTCTGGAGAGCGGGAAAATCGACGTTCTCTTTGTGCGACATATATCACATTTTAGACTAATATTTTTTATTATTAAACATCAAGATTTATGAAGGAATTATATAGTACTTATTACACCAATTCTGTTATTATTCGTTCAGAAAATTGCTCCAAAAGTCACAGTATTCAATCTGCAAGTTGCTATAATAATCTACCGATCAAAAATTAATTTTGGAGTCGGCACTTGGAAATGTCCTTTGCACGACAGACTTATCGTGAGAAAAACGATAAATCTTTCTTTTTTCATCTCTTCAGCTCTTTATCTCTTCTTAACCTGTGCGTACAAAATCAAGCCATATAGAACTATTAATTAAAACACACATTCCCAAATTTACAAAAGAAACATACATCTAGAGAGGAAAAAAATCCACACGAATAACAACAAAACAGAAATCTCAGACGCATTCATGCAAGAACTAGACACATTATTACAATATTAGGCACATTCGCACAAGCATTTAAAACCATATATAACCACAGAGACAATACACACCCCAACACACTACGCCATATACACGTAGTCACACACGTTTACAATCATACATAGGCACGCGTAGCGTTGACTAATATATATATATATATTTATATTTTTAATCATTTCACCACAAGCAATGCAGTTGTACTGCCACTGATGCGCAGTGGGTTACATAGAAGGAAAATTATTAGAAAGAGGTACAGGTTATAAGGGGGTGTCAGGAAGTGGGTAAGAGAAGGATGAGAATACTGGCCTGATGAGAGTGGAGTGGACGGAGAAAAGAGCATTCGAGAAAGGATGCGAGTCAGCGAGATGACTATTGACCTTACATTTAAATTTTTGGAGATTGAAGCTGTCGGGGAAGCAAGTATATGGAAGGGAATTCCAAAGGCGAGAAGTGCGAGAAAGGAAGCTAATGGAGTAGAAGTTGCGGTTACATTTTATTAATTTCACTGTAAAAGGTTGGGATCCAGTTGCTAATCAAGTAACATGAGTAAATTTATACATAGGGGCACCAGTGAGCTAAGTTCATTGGAGCATAAGCCGTGAAAGTATTTGTAGAAGAGATACAGGGAAGCCACATTACGTCGGTGAGAGAGTAACTGCAGCTAAGCTGTCATATCGGAATCAATCACATTACAGATTTTCCGTTGGATTTTTTCAAGAACCCCGAGGTGAATAGCAGATGCTATTAGATCTGATATTTGATATAAAGGTCTTAGTATTGGCTGATGTATGCTATGGCTCACGACCTCAGTTCAGACTTTGTTCATAGAATACGCTTAAAAACACAAACATATATATGAACTAGCAGTATAACCCGGCGTTGCTCGGGTGTAATGAAAGCTTTAAAACTAATCCATGGTCCTGCAGCACAGACTCTTTAGACGTTGGCACGATAGACTAAAAAGCAATAGTTGTTTCCAGTTAAAGCGAAACCGTAGACTGAAAGAAAAATGAATGAAAGTCAAAGTTTGATTTACTGGTATCGATAACAAATACGTTTTTTTCGTCGTAAACTGAATTTTGAAGGGTAAATAAGTCCTCTGAGTAAATGGTATCATGGCTGAGACTAAGAACTACAATTATACCTACTTAGAGCCAAACCCGAAGAAAAACTAAAATAAAAGGGCTGAAAAAAATATAGACATACAGGCAGATAAACAGACACACACACAAACATTTTTCCTTTTATATATATATATATATATATATATATATATATATTATCTATTTCTGCATTATTGTAAAAACTGCAACCTTGAAACTTCTGAATATCGTTTCTTATGTCTTTGTCTATGAATGTATCAAATTTGATTAAAATCGGACCACTGCTTCTAAAACCCGATTTTTTCAATTATCGATTTTCGATATTTATCGGGGATACCTCGACACAAAACCAAGCTAAGAACGCTCGCAGATGCTTATAGTACAACTGTGTAAATTTTCAAGAAAATCGGTTCAGCCGTTTCGGAGTCTATAGGTAATGGACACACACACACACACACACACACACACACAAAGACAAACATACACACACAGAGACAAAATTCCATTTATAGATAAGTTTAGATTATAAAAAGCTGTACGGGGACTTTGTACATAAAACCATGCAAACATACCAGCTTATGTTAAAAGTCTTACTAAAAGATACCACAGTCAGAATACATAAGAATATTTCAATGTGTCTATCTGAGTGTTAGTGTACTCTCTCTCTCTCTCTTTCACACACACACACAAACTCGAGCGCAAAAACAAAAACAAAAAATTTATGCAAATGTCCACTTAGGCACCTCGACATGATGTACTGGTTAACAAGCTTGTCTCAGAAAATTACAACTGAGTAGTGAGTTCATTCCTCATTAGCTGCTCCATCAGCAGCCTGGTCCTAAACTTAGAAAATCACCATAACCTCTATACACAAAAATATATATTTCAAACCAACTCCTTCACATACACAGAACTATACAGTTGCATGTCATAAATGAGGGGAATGCTAATAAAATGATACACCGAAGTTAAGCAACGTTGAGCCTGGTCAGTACTTAGATGGGTTACCGCTTGGGAATATCAGGTGCTGTAAGCGTATAGTGACGGATGTGTTTTGTGATGCAATGGATATCGGTCCAGAAAGAGAACTCGGCTCACCGAGTTCGAATTTCAGTTGAATACCCTGCATTCACTTAAGCACTGGTACCCTTGGGAAAGGTATTAATCCGTCCCTTCCCTCCAGTTATGGTTAAATAACGAGGATAGGACTTGGGTACCCTGCCCTTAAAACGAATCCCAATGAATCTTGATACTCGAAAAAGAAAAAAGTATTACTAGACAGAAAACTTATATAAAAACAACAATAAATTGTTGAAAGAAAAATGGTATTACCAGCAATAAATAAATAAAATTTAGTTGGTAATAAATGATTTACCATAAAAATAAAACAACAAACCAAAAAATGAAATGATAACCCACGATATGAATCTTCATTATTCAACATTTTAATGACGCCAGTATTCCGTCAATTACTCTCAGCCAGTCTGTGCTACGTGAACCGATTCGAACGCAATGCAGGAACCCTACAAATATGTGGTATATGTGAGACTGCCTGGGGTTGTTGTTTAGATAACCATCCAATATTCTCGTTCTTATGCGTTCAATACACCTCGTTCCAACCCAGTGGTTCAGCTATCTTTCTTTATGTCTAATGTGAATTTTACTTGCAATGTCTCTTCAAGCATAACATCACATCTTCCTATTCTGATTAACACGCTGAAAGGACTTCAATATGGTCGTCACTCTACATTGTCGAGGGTGACAAGCAGTAGTGACATCCAACCGGTTCGCACGAAACGATTCTTAAAACTACAAAATCTGTTGCTGAATTATGCGGAAATAATCTTAACGAGGTTGTTTATTGTGATGCAGTGGATATCGACTCGGAACGACAAATCGAGTAGCCGAGTTCGAATTCCAGTTGAATTTCTTTCATTCACTTATGCGCAAATACCCTTGGGAAAGGTATTAATCCGTCTATTCTCTCCAGTTATGAGTTAAATAACAGGACAGATTGGGTTCTGTAGCCTTGGTTGGCAACCAGTCTACCGTAGAATGCAATGGCAACCTACTGCAGGATATCTTCTGCCCAGTCAGTCATGTCACTTTCGAGACATGATCGCCAAAGCGTGTATCACGTATAGCACTTAACTGACTTAATGTTAGTAACAGATGGCCTAGTTAAAATTTTAATTACGCTATACATGTACACCCACCGAATTACGAATGTCCTCTACCATAATAATAATAATAATTTCCTTAATTGTGCTGAAAACGTAACGAGAAATTACCATAAACAAGTGCCCCGAAATATCCAAAGAGCAATATAGTAATTTCATTGGGTAAAGATTTTATTTGCATGTACAGCTCGTGTCCGTCATGCACCTCCCAAGAGAATCTGAAACATGCATAAAAATAAGGACTCTAAGGGCCAAAATCACACTCGCTCGCTCGACACTCGGGAGCAGAGTCACATACGCACTAGTTCGAGACTTGGAACTAGTCGATATGTAACGACAAAGGGAGAGAAGAGTTTCCAACTAGGGGGTGGGGGCATGAGCATACGAAAAGAGCGGTCGCTTCTGATAGAGTTCCTGGCTGAAAATGTTAAGAAACAGAAAGAAGCCTGCCACCGACCGAGCTAAATGAGTTAAAGTCAAATAACGCGCCGCCGATTGAGTTCTGACTGAAGATGTAAAGAAACAGAAATGCCGAGAAAGAGTTAAAGTCAAATGAAGTTGTAGTTGTTGAGCCAAGCTAAAGTAGACAAGACGAATTTACCGCCGCCGTCATAAAGACCCATCTTCGGCACTTTCCGCAAAGCTTCAGTGAAAAGCTTGAATCAGACATTTTGAATCGCCACAACTTGAAAACTTCGATTGGAGTGATAAACGCTACCAACCGAGAATTTGAATTAATGTTGAGAAGACAAATATTACTCTTCATTTAAGAAATTGACGACTATTATATTCTATTTATTTTTGTTGTTTGTTGTCTGGCGTCACATCTGGTGCTGTTTTGACCAGGATAAACCCTGACTAACCGCTTCATAAGCAGAGAAGCAAATATACAGAAAGAAGTACGATAGACAGAAAGTGCGAGAAAAGAAGCTGTAGAGTAGAAATGGAACTGCACTTGGTCATTTCAATTGTATAAGGGTGGGACCTTGTTGCCAGTCTGGTTGCTCAAGTAAAGTATTGCAGAGTCGGCACCAGGGAGCTAAGTTCGTTGGAGCAAAAGCTAGGAAAATATTTGTAGAAGAGACAGAGCGAAGCCACATTCCGCCAGTGAAAAGTGGCTGGAGATGAGCTGCCAGGTCGGGATCGATTACATTGCAGATTCTCTTCTGGAGCCAGTCTCGAATCCCGACATGAATAGCAGGAGGCGGCTGATCAGATATAACAACAATATTCAATGCATGGGCGGATGTTTGATTGGTATATGTGCAAGATGGATTCAGGTGAGAAAAACTTCCTGGCCCGAAACCGTGACCCAACCTTCCTAGCATTAGATTTAGCTACCGATTCGATGTAGTCACTTGAGGTCGGCTGAGAGAGTCAGTCCGAGGGAGAGCAGTGTATTTCTTTCGGGAAAACTAGCTAGATTCGTGTTAATGGGGAACAGGAAGGACATCCTATAGTAGTTGACGGATAGCAGCTTCGTTTTGGAAGCATTAAAGTTTACGAGCAATTTTTCATCCAAGTCCACCCCAGACTGGGTGTCCTTCTCAAGATCAGCAGCGAGATTATATTTGTCCGCCTTGGCAGATTTCTGACTGACGCAGGGGTAAATGGTAGTGTCGTCAACGTAAATACCTACTTGGGATTTGACCACATCAGGGAGTCGATGATGAAGATCAAGCCTAGAAGAGCGCTAGGCCTAGCATGGAGACCTAGGGGGCACTCGTGTTTGTGTGACAGTATCTGGAGGCGTGCTCATTCAAGAAGACCTATATTATGAGCTTTGATATGAACGACTGGATCAAACAAAGTATGCGTCCAGTGATGCCACAGCTCTGTAGCTTGCACAGAAAGCCGGCGTGCCAGACCCTATGAAATGCTTTGGAGGTTTCCAGGGCAACAGCTTAAGCTTTGGAGGTTTCCAGGGCAACAGCTTAAGCTTCGCCGTTCTTATCAAGGTCATTAGAAAATCAGTAGTAGGCCTGGCAAAGCGGAAGCCATATTTTCTGTCCGAGAATAGTTTAAGGGCGATGAGATGAACTATAGCCTCGAACACATTGCCGAATATTGGTAGGAAGATGATAGGGTGATAATTAGAGGGGTGCGAGGGTTCTGAGTTCTTAAATACAGGTAACACAGAAGAGGACTTTCAGCAGGTAGGAAAACGGGAAGCAGAGAGGCAGTAATTATAGAGTTTATACAGGACAGATAAGAGATCAGAGGCACATTTCTTCAAGACAATGACTGGGATTCCGTCACCTCCACTCGCCTTATGGGTGTCAAGTTTTGAAAGTATGTTAGAGAACAGAGAGGGGGTTACGTAAACATCCCTCAGTAGAGCCTCATTTCTCAGAGAGAAGGCAGGTGCGAATGCTCCAGACGAGTCAAATGTAGAGTTGGAAAAACTGCTAGCAAAGCACTCGTCTTTATCTGAAGTGGCTGTGAGGACCTCGGATTTTATTAAAGGAGGAATAGAGGATTTGCTTTTGTTCAGCACACATTAGCAGGACTGCTAGTAGCCATTGGAGTCGAACTTGCGGGCTGCTGTACGCTGCTTTATTCTCTCAGCAGTTTTACGTCATTTAAAATCCTCTTACACTTATTACAAGAAGAGGCAAATAAGCACCTATTATGGTCAGATACTTTGCTCTAATATAGCTGAAAGAAGTGATTCCTGTGGAAAATGGCGGAAGAACAGGCTGGAGAAAACCAAGGAGATGAATGAGGTTTAGAGCGTACCTTCCTGGCCGTGATGAAAGCAACGATGCCAGCTTTCATCCAGGAGGAGATCTTAGAGGGGTAGTCCTCAATGGGAAGGCTAAACACTTTTTCCCAAGAGACGTCATATAGGAAATAGTGGAACAAATCCCAGTCTGCTCTTTGGTATCAGTTAAAAAATCTGTTTGTAGGAGATTCCTGTGGGAAGTGGAAGTGAAAAAATATTAATGGAAACGACAGCATGATCGGAGTTTTCAAGAGGCCTGGATGAATTCAGGGACAGAGGTGAAGCAGAGATCTAGCAGAGAAGCGTGTCCTGTTGGGATACTGGGGAAGCGCGTTGGGAAATTCCAATACTTGTATAAGAGATTGGGAAATTGCAAAGTTCATGGCATGAATGCCAGCAGGATCGGTGACAGTTTTTCAGCCACTTGACACCGTGGACATTAAAATCACCGAAAACAAATATCTTAGCGAATGGGTGGGAGGATATCTATATTGTCAGATATACTGTCTAGAAGGGAGCAGTTGAGAGAGGAAGGGCAACGGTACAGAAAGAAGAGATACCTAACCGATTTTAGAATTGGAAGACTGAGACACATGTGTGAGTGTTTTAAGAGATTCGAGAGAAGTCATCCTAGATACAGGGAGGTGTTCGCTGATGTAAATCCCCAGGCCATGCATATGGACTGCGGAGTCCTATTTTAAGAGGGGAAGGTCGGCAGCTCTCGAGAGGTCAGTGGAGGGGATTGAGAGGTTAAGATGCAAGAATGTCAGAGGACTTTTCGTGGAGGAATGATTCTACGCTGCAGAAGTTGGTACGCATACTACGGATGATTGTGAAAGAAATGTTGAGCGCTGTAGATGATTTTGGTTTAGTCTTGTTTCTTGAGATGCCATTGTTTATGTTTGTATTGTTGGCGAGGAGAGACCTCAAGTAGAGGTGGCAGACGGTCACTGACTACGACATGTGCAGGAAAAGAGCTGACGTTGACTGCTTCATACTGTGGCTTCGGGGTGCCCAACAAAAGCGTTTGCAAGGACACCTATTCATACGAGTCATGGTACTGCAAAAACTCCGATATTATGCAAATGTTGATTAGAGTAGCCACTCTCGATGCTACGCAAGAGTTACAGTTCCTAGCTACCAGTCGGAAGCAGCAACCAAAAAACCGACAACCCAGTACTCATATAATAAAGAGACGTTGCCACTGACCACACATATTGCAGAAAAATTGTGGAAGCACCAATATTGAAATTTGAGAAGAAAAAGAGATCCGAGAACCAGTTTCTAAACAGGAAGCTGGGGATGAGCCTCTACTCCTGTTCAAAAAAGTGGGAGAAATGTAAAACGACCGATAGTAGGATCTATCTACTCTAATTTAAAAAAAAATAAAATTTACTAAGATTTAAATTAAAGTTAGAAGATCACTTCCTGGTTCAGTAGAGAACTTAAACAAGCAATAGCAAACAAAACAAAGACAAAAAACGCAAACACAGCCCAGAATTGGACAGGCTGGAAACCAACGAAATGATAAGGTCTTAGAAAGAGAATAGAACGTAAAAATCACAGCCCAGAATTGGAGAGGTCAGTTAAGTGAAAATGATGATCCATTCCGATGGACAAATTCAATTTTGGGGGGCAAAACCCAAACCGGGCGGAGTGATTAAATAAGGAAATGGCAGATACATATTTAAACAGAAAATAAATAAATAAAATTTAGTCCCTAATACAAAAGAGATTTTTTTTAACAAGTGAAAAAAACCACGCGAGAACAAACATTCATTTAAGAATTCAAAGACAGGAGAGAAAAAAAAAAGAATACATCGAAAAAAAAATAACATTCAAACTAGTTACATTTAAAGAATTTAAACAAAAACGACATTTAACGCCAATTTTGACTAGACACGAACAAAACGATAGATTCTTGGAAAGAGAAGAGAAAGAAAGATTCACTGCCTAGAATTGGAGAGGCCAGTTAAGTGAAAATGATGATCTATTTCGAGGGACAAGTGCACTTCTTTTTGGCAAAAATCATATCAAGCGGAGTGATTAAATAATGGAATGGCAGATACATATCAAAACAAAAAAAAAATGGAAATAAAAAAAATTTAGTTCCGAATGCAAGCGACATTTTTAACAAGTTAGAAAATCCAGGGGAGAGCGAACAATCATTTAAGAATTCAAAGATAGGAGAAAAAAAACAAATTTGAAAAAATACGATAAAAAACCCTGCTTACCAAACTACCTATTACCAGTAAAACTACTGAAAAACAACAATATTGGCGCCAAACATTATCATAATTCAACACTATATATATATATATATATATATATATATATATATATAATAGAGGGTGATATCAAGTTCACGGCCCCATGAAGAAGGGATTTAGAAAAGATTGTTGGACAATTTTAGGAAATGGGTCGGGCCGAAAGACGCCCCGAAAGTTATGCAACTTTTATATTTACCTGGAAAGTACTACGGATACAGAAAACCATACAGACAAGTTTTCCATCACCCGGAAGTTTGAGCCCTTGGAGGTCTTCATGTTGGCTTTGTTTTAAGCGCTGAGAGGGTGGTTCTCAAATTTTCACCCCATTGCAGTATCGATCATCTTTCCGGAACAGCATCATTTCGACGTAACATGAAAAGAGCAGAAAAAAAAGAACAGAAAAAAGCTCTCTTTGTTGCGATTAAAGATTCTTCTTCTTCTTCTTCTTCTTCTTCTTCTTCTTCTTCTTCTTCTTCTATGTGCCCTGTCCTTTCAAGACGTAGGCGATCATGGCTTTCCACGTCTCCCAATCTCTTAGTACGCTTTCTTCTGTTACACCACGCAACCTTCGTTCCGTCATCCACTTGATCAGGTCCTTCAAATATGTTATCCGCTGCTGTCCTCTGTCTCTTTTTCCCACTGTCTAACCTGTTAGTATCAGGTTCTCCAAGCCCTCCTTTCTCATTGCATGTCCCAAGAACTTCAGCTGTTTCTTCCTGATGTTCAGTATTAATTTCCTTTTCGTCTCCATCCTTTCAAAAACCTCATAATTGCTCACATGCTCGGTCCATGATATTCGCAGCATCCTTCTGTAGAACCACATTTCAGTTGCTTCATTTTTTTTCCTTTATCTTTGATGATATTGTGCAGCATTTACTGCCATATTGAAAACTGACATCACATAGCAATCCAGTACTTTTTTCTTTGTTTCTAGCGAAATTGTCCTGTTTCTTAATACTTTACTCAACTTCTGGAATGCTTCCTTCTCCATGCCAATTCGCCTTCTGATCTCTGTGTCGCACTTTCCGTTTTTTGTTGGAACCCTTCCCAGTGATTTAATTTTTTTTCAAAAACACATTTCAACAGCAGATGCATGGTGTGCACCGGTTCAAACTATGATGGTAACTGATTGTATTAGAAAAAAATGGTAAGGCATTAGCTAGATGAAGGCACCGTTACCTATTTAACTTTGGTCACTGGCTGAACACAGGTGATAGATTAAAATATGAGTCATATTTTTACCTGATCTTGATATGATAAATATAATAATATAATAGATAAATTTCAGGGTAATTTCGGCGATGTGAGAGATGAGCAAGGAGAACATTCCATCAGGATAGAAAAACAATAAAAACGCACTGCCAGTGACGGTGGTACAAACGAATTTTTTTTTGTTTTTTAATCGTATCACCACGAGCAAGGCGGTAACGCCACTGATGTGCAGGGGGCTACGTAATTGTGAAAAGATCGGAAAAGAGAAAGCCGGAAACCATATCCTAAACAGGGAACAAGGGATGAGCCTCTTAACCTGTTCAAAAGACATGGGTGGAGTGTGAACCGGGCGATAGATAGATCTATCTACTCCAATTGAAGAAAAAAAACAAAAAAAAAAAGAAAACAAAGTGAGAAGATTGGGAAAGAGAAAGCCGGAAACCACGTCCTAAACAAGGAACAAGGGATGAGCCTCTTAACCTGTTCAATAGACATGGGTGGAGTGTGAACCGGGCGATAGATAGATTTATCTACTCCAATTGGCGATTAACTACTTTTGGAGTATCAAAAGGGAGTTAGATAACGTTGAACATGGCAGACAATCAAGACAGACAAATTTTTTATCATTGTTCTTATGTTCACGAAGGTTTTATTTCTGCTGTTACTTTATTAAATGATTTGATGAGAATACTTGTTGGTCTTGATATATTCAATCTGGATATTTTAAAAGACTTAAGCTTTGATTGTTATTGAAAAATAGTATTTCTCTATATGCAACCACTATTTCTTGGTTTAAATACGAAGTGAGAGGTTTTTACGATTTTCCTTTGATAAATATTGCCATCGGTCAATTTCATATACAAAGAAAACAAATGAAAAAAAGGCTTTTTTCCAAGAAAAAAAATGGAGGGAGAATTTATGTACAACAAAAACGGTACCTAACAAAAATTTAGGACATTTTCATATTAAGCACCCTCATATTAGTTAAAAAAGACGTTTTGTGTATCGACACTATTTCAATATTTTACACACACACACACACACACACACACACACACACACACACATATATATCTATATCTATATATATATATATATATTAAACACTTGTGTTATTGGAAGGATGCGCAATGTGGTACAGTGGATATCGGCTCGCAACGACAAAATGGGGAGCCGATTTCGAATTCCAGTTGAATTTCTTACTTTCCATTACGCACAAATACCCTTGGGAAAAGTATTAATCGGTCTCTTCCCTCCATTTATGGGTTAAATAAAAGGAGAGATTAGTTTCTATAGCCTTGGGTGGCAACCAGTCTACCGCAGAAAGCAACGGCAACCTACTGGGGGATAATCTTCTGCCTTTCGAGACATAATCGCTCAAAGCGTGTACCACGTGTGGCACTTAACTGACTGAGTGTTATTGGAATACGAACCGGTGATGAAAGCACGGGTGGGACATTCTGTTTCTGAAACTGTAGAAATAGTTTCCCTTGTTCCATATTTGCTGTCATGTGTGTACGTAAAAGTATTTTCAACATCTTTTAATTTGATAATAATTTCAACATGTCTCTGTTCTTCATTCAAGATAATGATAAAGCCTTAATGGCAACAAGTGTATTCATTTTATATATTCTTATATTTTTTATGCATTTTCTAATTTTGTGTTTTCGTATTCTGTCTTTAGCGATACGCATTGTTTTATTCAAATTTATCTTGAATAGAACAAATGCCCAACTCTTTTTACCAAATTCACTTCCATATTTACATAAAGCATCATAGGCTATCATTATGCCATAGCCAAAAAATCGATTCATTGATTCGTAAGAGAAGATTGATTTGGCGCTGACAATGTAATCCATTGTGCTCTTTCTCCGCCGATGGAATTTAGTGTTACTCTGCTGTGTTCAGAGTGCGTAGTGTTGCTGATTTCTATCAATACTAATTGATTTTATTACTGTTTGAGGCAAAATCATTGAAATAGTTGTGCCTTTGATCTCACTATGGAAAAATCATTCTTCATCGACGAGAGTATGAATAAGGAGGACACTGTTTTAAATACGAATTGTTTTGTCTTTGCAGAAG
>JBBBDQ010000505.1:1552500-1572500 GCA_037127315.1 Ascarosepion bandense | reverse complement strand
TATATATATATACCTACGTTAATTTTTGAATTTTCCCCCTGTCTTAATGTAAGATGCTTAATAGTAGGTACATTAATATATATGTTGTCATTTTAGTCGGCATATCGGTATAGATATTTTGCTGTCATTTTGGACGGCACCAGCTCATTCGTAATAATAATAATAATAATAATAATAATAATAATAATAAATACTTGAAACAAAATGTTTATTCATGGGTGACGAAGACAAAACTCGCTCAAAAACGTTATCCGAAAATGTATAAATCATCTAGTGAACTCGAACATGTGCATATTTTAGGGGAAGCAAACTGACAAAAATGACTGATATCAGAGACGACAGCGAAATGCTTGATCAAATGGATTACTAACGGCGCTACGATGAGATATCTGTAAATCTCCATATGGTGTCTCTGCAGGAAATATGGCTTTGGCGCAAACGGCATATGAACGGGAAGTGTTATCGCCACAAACTGAAAAAGGAGATTAAACGATCAAAACTTTTGAGATACTCCCAAACCCAAACCTATCGTAGGATTGAATATACAAAAATATAAGCGGTTTTGTATATTCAAGCCTATGGTGTGGTTGATACTGTTGCCTCAAGTAAGAGGCGACCTAGCGCCTATAGCTTGCCACGGGTAAGAAACTGAGAATTGCACGGAACGGTGAAGAATAAAAAATATATTTATTTACAGCAGATTATTATACATGGAACACTGTTTTCCTGGCAAGTTTTTTATTATATATATGATGTAAACTTCGATTTGACTGTGGAATCATTCGTGTTTCAGTGCTCAAAAATACACCAGATCAATTGGGGGATTACTTTATGTTGATAGGAGTCGTAGGTTCGGATTCTGTCGAATGACACACATTTTTGTAACAAAATTTATCGTAAATAATCAGGCGGGTAGAAATAAATATATAAATATAATGTTTGTTTAACACAAAATATCTACTGAAATATGAGTATAGATTAAAAATAATGTTCAAATAAATAAATTATATATATATATATATATATATATATATATAAACTATTCTTCTTTACTGTTATATACCTATTTCAACTTAATGAATCTGCTTTAATTAAAAGAAAAGGTATTTTTAAATGCTTAAATCTAAAGAAAGTGCACCACATTCTGACTCATCAACAGTAAATTTATCCCCACTTCAAGACAACATATGCTCAGAGTAAATGATGAATGAACTATTGTAACAAAATACATCCAAAGATTTACTTTTGACAATCAAACAACAATAACAGCTTTCAAAATTTTTTGATCAAAGAGCCTATACAAATACAGATTTAAGGAATAAAATTAGGGGTTTTGTATTGGTGTATTTCTTTTCAATACATTATAATTTATGTTCAATAAGTTGAAGTTTACAGAGGGAAGGCTTGCAGGATTTTATGTATAAGGACTCTAAAATCTTTAAATGTTATAAAGAGTGGAACCTCGGTAAAATAGAGAAGCCTTTCTTTTAAATATCTTTGATTGAATATGGCCGACAAGGAAGATTTAATTGATTTTTATTAAGTTTTAAACTTGATAATTCTACCTCAAATTAATAAACATCGTTTTCAATTAATTTCTCCCGCTGTTTGAAGAAGCCATTTTTGCTTTAATTTACCCGAAGCCTTGGGCGGTATCTTCTATATTGTATAGGCAAATATAAATGTCTGGTTAGAGAGGTTTACAATTGCCAACTCATTTGAAAGAATGACACAAAAGAGGAAAAGGTACCATATTTCCGCAGCGTTTGAATCTGTAAATAATGATAGAACATTTGTAACAAAATACATCCATAAATTTTCTTTGTGACAAGCAAACAAAACAATAACAGCGTTCGATATTTTGAATCGAGCAGTGCATACGAATACAGATTTAACGAATAAAATTAGAAATTCTTTATTTGTGATTTTTTTTCAATTCATTATATATTGAAATTTAGTTTTAACTCGTTAATAAATTCAATTAATCTTAAAATAAGTAATTGAGTTAATTTAGTCTTAATGGTGCTAACCATTTAAATAATGTTAATTTTAATTTTAACAAACTTTTATGTTTGAAGAAAATTATTCATAACTTTATATCTGATGTACGTATTTAATAATCTATTTTACTTTTAAATTCCAATATCCCCACTTGAAATACAACATAACTTCTTTCTTGATAAATCTACGGCTATTGCAATGTGAGATATATAAGAACAACACCAATAAAAACAAAACCAGAAACACCAGGAAGCTGAATGATGTTAGCTAGGTTGTACATCGAGCCACAGTGGACTCCAGAAATTAACGTTTATCTATTTCTATTTTTGATCGTTTAATCTCAATGCATAATCATAATCGACGTTTGTTATATTTCGTTCTCCACTACAGATTCATTAGTCTATCAATAAAAAAGGAAAAACATTATTTGCTTTGAAGATCTCCTTTTGAAAGATGAAGCGGGTTACATTTTTTTATTCCATCACAAGGCAATAAAGCAAATAAAACGTAAAGAGATAATTCCCAAACTTTTTGCTGCGATTACCCCAAAATACAATTTCACCATTATCCATTACCCCAATGAACAAATACCCGTAATATAGAAAAGAAGTAATTATGTATTATATATTATATTTTAATCTATCAAAAGCAGACAAAGTTAATGGAAATTATTCAATACAATAGTACCAATCTATAATAATCAGAGGTATAGTAGCCGTAACCTAGCCGTGATACTTAATGTGAATGTTGAGCTTGTATTTCCAGTTCCAGTTTATTTATTCTTGGCTTTGTGACTGAAAGGGCTTTTCGGGCGTCGCTTGGCACGATGAGTCTGCTACGTTTCTTGGTCTTCATTCCAAGGACAACAGAAAAAGCTTGTTCGCATAGATAAATGGTTGAAAATCCTTTGAGAATTTGTACTGCTCCAGAGGCTAGTCTTGGCATATCCTGCAGACGATAGATCTAAAATGTGTTTAGACCAGACTTCATCTCAAACAAAAGCTTCAAAACAAAAACAGTTCTATGGTCTGGTGTCTGAAAATTGGAGAAAGTTTGATTTTTTTTCACAAGGATTGAAAGAAAGACACTTTATGAGAGATTGGGGTAGGGGGAATTCTTCCTTGAAATGCTGTCTCGTTAATAACTTGCCACTTTCCAAACCAAACATCCATTAGCCACAAAATATGGGCTTATTACCCCACTGGTGTAATTTACCCCGGGCTTGGGAACCATGTATATAAAGGCTTACTGAGCGCGAAAGAAAATAAAAAAAACACAAAAATATTATTAAAGCTTGAGAATTATAAAGAATACAAATTAAGACAGAAAATAAACAATAGAAAATTAAACTTGACCGGAAATTTATCCGGGAAACAAGTGCTAAACAAATATATATATACAGTACTGTGCAAAAGTGTGAGGACAAAAAATAGTTTATCTTTTATGAGGCATCAAAATCAAGTTTAAAATCACCCCTGGCCTGACACTTTTGCACACTACCGGTTGTGTGCAAAAGTATTAGGATACGGATGATTTTCCTAAAAACCTCACTGAAATTCAAATATAGGATGAAAAGCCAAACCTTTGTAAGAATTATTTAACTAAAAAGGAAGAGGAAGGCAAGCTTCGGAATTTTAATTGGCCTCCCACAAAGCCCTGATCTCAATCCTATTGAACATCTATGGGCTATTTTGGATAAAAAACACTGATAAATCTAATGTTACTTTGCAAGACCCACTTTGGGAACAAATACAAGCTGCTTGGCCGGAGATAACATTAGATACATTGAAGAATCTTATGATGTCAATGCCTGACAGAATGAAGGCTGTGATCAAAGCAAAAAGCTATTATACTAAATATTAAATTTATTTTGCAACAAGTGTTTTTTTTTTTGTTAAAGCATTTGTTGAGTAAATCAAATAAACTTACTTTAATTAAGTTGCTTATTTTCTGTCAATATGCCTCATAAAAGCTAAAATAGTTATTGTTCTAATACTTTTGCACAGTACTGTATATTAGACTGGAATAAGCGTAGTTTAAATAGCATTTTTACTATAAAATGAAAAAAAAACAACTGGTTTCATCCATAGTCTTATCAAGTTTAGTTCTGGGAATAAGAGACGTGTAAAATAAAAGATGATTAATTGCGGGTGGGAATGCAAGGAAAATTAGAGTCCAATAGCATTCAAACACAGCAAACAATCTCTTTGTTTACAGAGAGAAGGCTTGCAGGATTTGATGTATCAGGACTCTAGAACTTTTAAATGTTATAAAGCGTGGGACCTTGATAAAATAGAGAAGCCTTTCTTTTAAGCATCCTTGATTGAATAAGCCCGACGAAGAAGATTTAATTGATTTTTAAGTTTTTAAACTTGATCATTCTACCTCAAATTAATAAACATCACATTCAACTAATTTCTCCCGCTCTTTGAAGAAGCCATTTTTGCTTTAATTTACCCGAAGCCTTGGACAGTATTGTGTATATTGTATTGGCAGATATAAATGTCTGATTAGAGAGGTTTACAAGTGATAACTCATTTGAAAGAATGACACAAAAGAAGAAAAGGTACCATATTTCCGCAGCGTTTGAAACTGTAAATAATGCAAGAACAAAAGTCATCCATGGATTTCCTAGTGGCAAGCAAACATAACAATAACAGCGTTCGACATTTTTGAATCGAACAGCCTATACGAATGCAGGTTTAAGGAATAGAATTAGGGGGTTTGTATTGGTGAAATTTCGATTTCATTTCATTATATTTTACGTTCAGTAAATTGAAGTTTAGTTTTAAATCGTAAATAAATTTAATTAATCTTAAAATAAGTAATTGAATTAATTTAGTCTTAATGGGGCTAACCATTAATTTTAATTTTAATTTTAATTTAAACAAATTTTTATATTTGAAGGAAATTATTCATAAATTTATATCTGATGTACGTATTTAATATTTTGTTTTACCTTTAAGTTACATATAATATATTGCAAGCATAATTGAATTAATTTATTATTTTTCAATTAAATTTCATTTAACCAAAATATGATTAAATCATCATCATCAGCAGAAGCAGCAGCATCAGCAGCAGCAGCAACATCGGCAGCAATTTCTAGTCCTTCAGCTTCTTTTCTCGCACTTTCTGCCAGTAGAATTCCCTTCTGTGTACTTTCTTCCTCGACAGTTACAATCTCCAAGAATTTAGATATAAGGTCAATAGTCATTTCCTATCTCACTAACATTCTCACTAGATCTTTTCTCCATCCACTCCACCCGCACCACACCAGTATTCTCATCCTTCTATTACCCTCTTCCTGACACCCCCTATGACCTGCCCCTCTTTTTCATTACTTTCTCCCCTATGTAACCCTCTGCTCAACAGTGGGAGTAAAACTTTCTTGCTTGGGGTGAAATGATTAAAAAAACTCTAAGAACGAAACAAATCATCTTTTCCCCATTCTCTACCTGTAGACGTTTCTTGGTCGCAAGGTAGTATACTTGGGACTTTTCAATGAACCACCCGCAACTTTTAAACACAGTTGTTTTATTGTGATGTTCTACAGAGTGATTTGGGTCACCTGTCACTCGGGCGGCCTGGTTTTGCACTTATTTTAGAAAATCAACATTTCACTCGTTGCGAAACATGGCAGCTTGAAGTGATAAGTACAGTCATCAAGAATTAGATTCATAGTTTTCACCAATTTATGAGCATTTAGGTTTAAAGTTCGTTTGAAAAATTAGCAGAAATACGTTTCCGCAGGTTTGTTCCTTATGAACTGACTTTGCAATTGTACTATTTCAAAAATAAATTCAAATATGTTTTTATTTCATGGAAAATATATTCAAACTAAAATTTTACTTATGAACCACTGCAAGGAATATATGAAATTGCTTTTACTGTTTTCAGTAACTGAAAACTGTAACAATTATAAATGATTGCAAAAAGGCCAATCAATAATTTATAATTTCATAATTTATTCTGCTGTAATTACATAAAAGTGTATTTAAACAGTTTAAGTAATAACAAGCGGGCTAGATCGAGAAGTCCGATTAAAATAAGCCTATCGTTAGGAATAAAGCTACGTAATAAAATAAATGTTCGTTGTGGCGAAGTGGATATCGACTCGAAACGAGAGATCGGGGTGTCGAGTTTGAATTCCAGTTGAATTCTTTGCATTCACTTACTCCCAAATACCCTTGGGAAAGGTATTAATCCGTCTCTTCTCTTCAGTTATGGGTTAAATAATATGACAGATTGGGTTCTATAGCCTTGGCTGGCAACCAGTCTACCGCAGAAAGCAATGGCAAACTACTGCGGGATAATCTTCTGCCCAGTCAGTCATGTCTCGAAAGAGACATGATCGCTCAAAGCGTGTATCACGTATAGCACTTAAATGACTAACTGAATATAATAATTTATGATTAGAACTTCTACTGGGCACAAAGTGGGGGATCAGTTTTATACTGTTAGGAAGTAATAAACTGATTCCTCACTAATTACTATTTAGTAATATAGTACATCACTTTCCCTTCTAGCTATAAGTCAAATAACTGGACAGATTAGTTTCTATAGCCTTGACTGGCAACCAATCTCCCGCAGAAAATCATGGTAACCTACTGTGGGATAATCTTCTGCCCAGTCAGTCATGTCTCTTTCGAGACAAGATCACCCAAAGCGGGTATCACGTATAGCACTTAACTGACTGAATAGAATAAAAATATAACGAAGTTGCATATACTTTTGTGAGAGATAAAAAAATAAATGAAAGAAAAAAACATTAAAATATGAATAACAAAAACGGGTTCAATTTATAAGCTAATGCTTACATTATTTACATTTTTTAGATTGTTGTCCTGATCTTTATTACCGAAGTTTTGACTGTTGCACGGTCAGGGCTTCTTCAGGCATTTAGGGTCCTGGGCATGACGTAAACTGCATCCGGCAGCAAGGCCTCTGATTGGGAGGTTGTTAATAGCATAAAACCACCTTTTAATTGTTGTTCTTCTCAGGACCACCCTAACCCGGAGTGGTTGCACCTATTAGGGTCCCAGCTATGGGCAAATAGTTAAACCCCATAAACTGGGGTCAAAACATTATGAAAGTATAAAGATACACTTTTATAGCAATATGTACATTAAAATAGACTTTTCTAGAAAAATATACATTTTTGAAGAAAAATATTACCAACACTTTTAAAGAAAAATTTTTACCATAACATATTTTTGAAGAAAAAAAATTATTCTCAGCAAAACATTTTTGAATACAAAACTAGAAGACATTTTCAGTTTTCTAAAATAAAAAAGAAAAAAAATTAAAATCTGACTAAATCAACCTTCTCGTTATGACCAAACATTAAAAAATACTTTCAAACTCCACTTTTTGACATTAAATAACCCACAGAGGTTGATATGCCGTCAAACAAAACTCAAGCTCAATCGCAGGTGTTTGTAATTTTGAACAGAACCCTTTATTCCAATCATTGAGGTATATCATTCTCATTCCATATGCCATGCCACTTCCGGATGTCATGTAGCCAGATATTAGACTCACAACGATTTTTGCTGAAGGACCGGATCTAACCAACGCTTTGAAATTCTAAGCGCCTGAAGAAGACCGGAGCGTACAACTTCAATATAGATGAGGCCAACAGTCCGAACAATGTAAGTACTTCCTAATCTCGGGATTAGAGACAAAACAAATACTTAGATATATGTATGTATGTATAACAGCCAGTACATTATCTATCTATCTATCTATCTATCTATCATTGTGAATTTCGTTGGCTACATATTATTCGCTACGTTTTTCGTTTTTCTGAAAAACATTGCAGTTTTTTCAAGGGAATAAATCCACTAAGACTCAAGGAAAGAGAAAATGAACAATGCGTTTAAATTTATTTATATTGTAGTTGACAGGAGATCAAGATGCTAGAAGAGGTTCTATAGTCGAGATGCACACGATATTGAATTCAGAGTTGTCCTTCTACTAGACAGGTTGCCAATCAAGGCTAGAGAGCGAATGCTATCTTGCTATTTAATCCAGGGAATCATATCGTTCCAGTGATGTGTACCCGAATGTAAATTCAACGAATTGAGCCATCTCATTTCTCATTTCTCATTTCCAGACGTTGCCATTCCTCTTCATTATTATTAACTAGCAGTATAGCCCGGCGTTGCTCGGGTGTAATGAAAGCTTTAAAACTAATTCATGGCCCTGGAGATCACACTCTTTGGACGTTGGCACGAAAGACTAAAAAGCAATAGCTGTTTCCAGTTAAAGTTAAAGCGAAACTGTGGACTGAAAGAAAAATGAATGGATGTAGGTCAAATTTTGATTTCCTGGTATAGATATCAAATAAGATATTTCGTCGTAAACTGAATGTTGAAGGCTAAATATGTCCTCTGAGTAAATGGTATCATAACTGAGACTAAGAACTACAATTATACCTACTTCGAGCCAAACCCGAAGCAAAAACTAAAATAAAAAGGCTGAGAAAAATACAGACATACAGGCAGATAAACAGACATTCATACAAACATCTTGCCTAATATATATATATATATATATATATATATATATATATATATATATATATATATATTATCAATTTTCTGCACTATTATAAGAACTGCAACCTTGAAACTTCTGAATATCGTTTCTTATGTCTTTGTCAAATTTGATTAAAATCGAACCACTCCTTACATTGACCTGATTTTTTCGATTATCGATTTTCGATATTTACCGGGGATACCTCGACACAAAACCCAGCTAAGACCACTCGCAGACACTTATTGTACAACTGTGTAAATTTTCAAGAAAATCAGTTCAGCCGTTTCGGAGTCTATAGGTAATGGACACACAGACACAGACGCACACACACACAGAGACAAAGTTCCATTTATAAATAAGTTTAGATAGTTATAGTTCCTACCATTTCATAAATTAAACGAATAATGTCATTTTATTATTACTTATGATTGTCACAAATTTAGGCAACATATTGAGGAATTTGAAGAAGGAATAAAGAACGGCTGTCTATTGACCCTGAAGCAAAGAGACAAACGAATGAAAATTGAATTTATTCTTCTATAACTTTCTATTGTTCTGCAAATCTCATCAAATCTCATCAAATCTCCTGATATGAGTAGTCATTTCGTTGTTGACTCACTGTCATCTGAGCACAATCTCTAAATCAATGAACATTTTCACATTCATCTTTCATTCGTGGACACTAGTTTCAGCACCAAGAAATTTAAAAGTAAAAATATAAAGGTCATAAAGCTACGTTCGTTGTTGACCTTTCCAACTTAGTGGTTCCCCATTCTGTAATTTTTCCTGCACTAGACTGGCAGAGTGAGGTCACATCATTTCACCGTTGACATTGCTAAATGTAACCATAAGTTCTATGCTAACATATTTCCTTGCTACTGAAACTCGCTTCCAGCTTCTTAATTTTCAGTCAACCTGGATCTTTAAAATATTTAAATGCAATGTCAATCCTTACCTGTCTCCTTGAACTCTGTTCATTTATTATCCTCTCTCTTTAGTAATGATTTTTTCAGTTTTTTCCCCCTCTGTAAGATCTTGCGCATTAGTGATTTTATTACTTTGCTAAAGGGAGATGATGAAACATATCACCATAAATTGTTAATCAAATGCGTCGATTCTGATTTGCAGACTAATTCCTAAGTGTCATTATATTCATGAGTAAGAGATATATAGAAATCTATCTATCTATCTATATATAAAATTCTGAGACTTCTTTTAGTCTGTTGGTCGTCCGTCTGGCCTTCTAAAGTAGCCATACATTGACAGATCGAAACCAAGTGTTGGGGAGAAGTACAAACAGGTAAGGAGGTACAAAGTACAATTGGTTTTACTCAGTCAATTAAGTGCCATACATGATACACACTTGGGCGATCATGTCTCGAAACAGACATGACTGACTGGGCAGAAGATTAGCACGCAGTAGGTTGCCATTGCTTTCTACGGTAGACTGATTGCCGACCAAGGCTATAGAACCCAATCTGTCTTGTTATTTAATCCATAATTGGAAAGAAGAGACGGATTAATACCTTTCCCAAGGGTATTTGCGCGTAAGTGAATGCAATGAATTCAACTGGAATTCTAACTCTGCTATCCGATTTCTCGTTCCGAGCCGATATCCCCTGCGCCACAGCTAGGATGAGTAAAAACAGCGAAGTATGTTTTGTGTTAAAGTATTTTTCCAAACGATTCTCTGGAGTTAACCATATCAAGTCAAAATATTTGTCTTTGCCAAACTACAATAATTCAAAGCTTTTAAAGGTTTTGGCTACTGGTAACCAATGCTGATCTTTAATTTGCAGACACAGGTTCTCATGTAGTTTAGACTAGCTAAAAAAAGATTTCTTCGAATTATTCACGTTCAATGTTTTTTTTTTTTTTAATATTTTCCTTTCAGAATGATTGTTTTTATCTCTTTGTCTTAACAGTTTCTAAAATAGGTTTATATTTAATTTAAAATGTAATTAATTTTTTAATGTAAAATATTGCATAGCGTTTTATTTCTTTCCCCACCCCACCAGAAAAAAAAACACGTGCTTCCGTATATCTCTCTGGTCTCGTGTCGTTAAAGTAAAGCTTCAATGGAGTTAGCCAAATCAAGTCAAAAGATTTGTCTTTGCAAAACTACGAAAATTCAAAGAACATTTCAAGCTTTTGGTTACTGGTAACTAATGTATTCTTTAATTTTGCAGACACCCATGTTCTTTGGTACTACTCTAGGGAAGTGCCATTAACTTTCGCTGAGTGACTAAGTACATACTTAATATTTATTTTTCTGCCCGTCTCTCTTTTTTTTCCTTTTTTTTTTTTTGGATTTTAGCAAAGGGTGGAAGAACTCTTAAGGAGCCAACGGCAAGCTAACTAGAGGCGGTGTCTCAATAAATCACCGTGGAGAAAGCAACGGGATATCACTCCACTATCTACCCCACCCCCGTTCAATCATGGCTTTCCACAATAAATATATGAAACTCAACGGCGTGAAGGGGGTTAATTCCAAAAAAAGCAACTCCTTGCGCGGTAAAGATTGGCATGGACAGCAGGTGTCACCTGACCGTCATCTGGCGACTGTTAGCACCAACAGCCGAAAGGGGATATTTTATTCCAAAATTAGTCCCTCGCTAGGGAAGGAACGACATGAGCAACAGGTGTCTCTGGACCGTTACCCTGCTACTGTGCGCAACAAAGAAAGACTTACCTTACGGACATGGAATGTTAGGACACTCAACAACTGTGGGCAACTAGAAAATATCAAGCAGGAGATGGACAGACTGACGATCAATATCCTGGGCATATGCGAAACCAGATGGCCTCACAATGGAGACCTCAGCAGCGACGACCACAGGATAATTTACGCAGGAATATATTATGTGCAGTTCAATTGTTTATTTGTAATTATACACCATCATTCTTATTCTTCTATGTGCCCTGTCCCTTCAGGACGTAGGCGATCATAGCTTTCCACGTTTCCCTATCCCTGGTGGCTGAGCACGTCTTCTCCTGTTACACCATGCAATCCTCGTTCCGTCATCTACCTGATTACGTCCTTCAAATATGTTATCCGTTGCTTTCCCCTGTCTTTTTTTTCCAATATCTGGCCTGTTAGTATCATATTCTCCAAGCCCCCTTCCTCATTGCGTGTCCCAGAAACTTCAGCTGTCTCTTCCTGATGTTCGGTATTAATTTTCTTTTTGTTTCCATCATTTCCAAGACCTCATCATTGCTCACATGCTCGATCCATGATATTCGCGACATCCTTCTGTAGAACAATATTTCAGTTGCTTTAAGTTTTTCCTTCATCTTGGATGGTATTGTCCGGCATTTACTGCCATATTGAAGGACGGACAGCACGTATCAATCGAGTAGTGTCTTCAGTTATTTTAATCAATATTTTTTAGTTGGTAGAATCTATCTCAAGTATACGGCATATCTGATAATTTTAAAATCTTTATTTCAGTTTATCTTTGAACAAGCCATAATAATGTTTAATGCCAAATAATATTTGTCAGTTACATAATAACCATGCTTCTTCTATGGGCTATGTCTCTTCAGATCGTTGGCGATGACGACTCTCCACAATTTCCTGTTTTTTGTTGGTCTTAATAAATTTTGTCTTTTTGTTATCTATCTATTTATTTATTCAAGCTCATAGAGAAACTTTTCTACCTACCACCAGAATGGATGACGTTTGTCTCCTATAGAGAGAAACACACTACGCCTCCTTGGCCTCTCTCTCTCAAACGACCTCGTGTGGAGTGACTACATCGAATCTATAGCTGCATCTACTGCTAGGAACGTTGGATACCCCACTTTTACCGTTGAATTAATTAAATTTAAACTCCTCTTCTATTCTACCAGTTTCTTTTCTAGCACTTCCCGTTTGTAGAATTCCTTTCAACTTCTTGCGTCTCTGACAGCTACAATCTCCACAAGTTTAATTTCTATGTATTATTTACTTGATTCTCAACCTTTCTTCGACATCTCTTTACCTTATTTTTTTCTCTCACCGTAACCCCCCGCACTAGTGGCAGTCTTGCATTACTTGAGGTCAAATGATTAGCAGCACGTTAGATAGGTTATTTGTTGTTTCCTTCTATCACTGTCGCTTTCAATCTCTCCTGTGAGTAACAAATTTTACAAACCTTCTTTCCTCGTTAGTTGCCTTAAAAATTTCAACTCTTTCTTTTTGATACCACGTATAAGTGTCTTTATGTCTCCAAAAAATCAGCTTATCTCACATTTTTGGTCCATCGTATTCTTAGCATCCTTTAAATGATATGCTTTTTTAAATACCGTGTCTCCTCAGAGCCAATTTGTGGTTTATACTGCAGCTAATCTGATCGTACCTGGTCTGAACAAGGCCAATACACTCAAACCCTCGGTCATGATGATTTGCAACTTCAGGCTAGCACATTCATTTACGGCTCCCAAGCAGTTCCTTATTCCCAATTTCACTCACAAGACTTAAGTCAACCCGTGATATAGTTGATTTTCAGATGCATTCTAACGGTGCTGCTGGATAAATTCAACAAGTCACCTTCCTGATAAATCGACTAAGATGAGATTCGAACCCCGGTCTCACGGTAGTAAAGCTCGACTACGCACCCATTCTTATTGCTAATAATACTTTTTTATCGTTTCACCCCAAGTAAGGCGCTACCACCACTGATGCGCAGGGGTGCTACATAAGAGTAAACGTTTAGACAAGAGGAGAGTGAAAAGGACGGACCAGTTACAGGGTGTGACAGAGAAAGGGCAAAAGAAGGATGGAAACACAGGTGTGAAAACAGTTTCGAAGGTAGAGAGAAAGGAAAAACAAAATATACAGGGTGATGTAGAAAGAACTGGATTCAAGTGGATTAAGATTGACATTGCATTTAAATTCCTGGAGGTTGAACCTACAGAAAAGCAAGTATACGGAAGGAAGTTCCACAAGCGGGAAGTGCGAGAATAGAAGCTGAGGGAGTAGAATTGTCATCTGCATTTGGTTGATCTAACTGTAAATGGGTGGGACCTTGTTCCCAGTCTGGTTGCACGAGAAAATTCTTGTGGCGAGGGCACCAGTGACTTAAGTTTGTAAGAGCAAAAGCCATAAAAATATTTGTAGAATAAGACATAATATCAGATTATAAATAAAAATTACTTTAAGTTTCGAATACGTTATTAAAATTAGCATATACGGGTTTGTAAGATCTTAACGATAGTTACATTCTCTTTTATTATGGTTAGTGAACCTTGAAATTCTGTGAAGTCTGTCGTTGCTATGCAGTCTAAAAGCACGCCAGACTATAAGGGGGTTTCATCTACATTAAGTGGACGCCGATTCAAGCAAAACCGAAGGGCAAATTCTCTTTAATAAAATCGAATATCCTGGACAGGTAGACAATGATTATACTGCTTAAAAATATATATGTTTATTCAAACACATGTTTCCATTAAATAGAACGTATATCGCAATACGAAATGAAACCATAACTGTATAATGAATGAATAGGTCGGGAAGAAAGCAAACATAGATATGATAAAGTATGAATGGTGAGTCATTATGCAAACGATTAGTCCTAATCAAATAGTGTAGACATAAGTCAGAAGTTGTTTTGAAGTTTGGTTTCTTGAACATTTTTAAATAAAAAAGAATCACTCAGCCGAGGATAAGAAAACATAACGTCGTCGGTAAACATAGACAAAATCTGTCGACGCTGTTGTTTTAAGCAGCAAACGGGTAAAAGTGAAAGTGAAAGTGAAAGTGAAAAAAGAATTACAACGTGAATAAATATCATGCCAGACATAATCAAATCTGTGAAATCTAAAGGTAATAAACTGCTTGAAATCAACGGAGCGTTTGGAAAGACACCGACGGCCTTTAACCCGGACAATATAAAAATAACTGAGGTGGAATGAAAACTATTTAGACAACGCTATTGTTAAAAGTGGTACAAATGAGAATTGGAATGAAAACTTATAATTAGAGAACGTGTCAAAAATATTCGCTAACCAATATTTTGAACAGACATTGAAAACAGTGTCATTGTAAAGATGACAAAGACAACCATAATGTGAAATATGTGCCTCGTGTTCTGAAACTAGTTTTATAAGCACAGTTTTATCGCTTAACGACTTACCTGTTTAACGACTAGCTATAAGATATAATGAAAATGAAAGAGTATCTAACTAAACGGTATTGTAAGTTGTTTGAAAACTTATAATGTTATTGCTTCCTCTCTATTCAAAATGAATCAAAATGAATATACTCTCTATTATAACAAAGATCACATTGTGTATTTATTTGCATATATATATATATATATATATATATATATATATATATATATATATATATATATATATATATATATATATATATATATATAATGTCCCTCCTGTCAAGCTAATAGATATATATATATATATATATATATATATAGAGAGAGAGAGAGAGAGTGAGAGAGAGAGAAACAATAGCGAGACAGTGTCAGCCCTGTTCATTTTCTTTACTACTAGTTATTAAACTTTGCTACCAGTTATGAAAGCTCTTGCTGCGTATTTGCTCTTTAAGAGTGCTTTATTTTTTTTTGCAATAATTAGTCGTCGAGTAGTGAAGAATATATGTCTATATATATCCTTTCTATTATAATAAAATCCATTATATATATATAATCCTCTCAAATATTTTGCCGTCATTGTTGAGAGTATTGACTAAAGTGAAAATGAAATTAACATTTATTTGATTATTGCGAACATTACTGTCCTGTATAAATATTTGGAAATAAATTTGAAATATCAAAAATAGTACAAAATAAAAATTTTAACTTTCTAAAGCTGGTTGATACAAACGCATTACACGTATAATATAATCTCTCACTTACCAGTTCATTTTAACTTTACCCGTTATTAATGGAGGAGTGACTGTACTTTATCCATTGATTTTGTGAGTTGTATTTTTTTATGTAAAAAACATTGGAAAGTTTACAGAATAATAAACTTCATCGTATCTAGCAATTTGCCTACAACTTTTGCATCAATTTAATAGTTTTAAAAATTTGTTTTCGATTTAATATTTCTTATCATTCACTGAATTGATTTACAGTGAATTATAAGTACATATGTACGATGTAATTTTGACGCTATGAAGAAACATTACCTGAAAGTAATTTTGCCATTTAAAAGAGGTTAACTTTTACAGATGACGTTAAAACTTGATGACGCCACGGGGTGAAATGTTGTTTTGAAACAAAATTGAGAAGGAAAGAAGATCCTATTAAAAATATCTAAAACAAAAAAGCGTAAAAGGAGAAAATGACATTAAAATGACGTTGATGTCTGACCACTTAAGGAAAGAAGGCGAACAGGAATAAAGAAAACGAGAAAGAATAAAGAAAGAAAGCAAGAAAAAAGAAGGAAAGGAAGGAGAAATAATTAAAAAAAGCAAAGGCCATATGGGTAGAGAAATAAAAATTGATGTACTAATCACTTTAGAAAAGGCACGAAACCATTTGTGTTTTCTATGACGTATAGATATGTTAACAGCATAAAAATGTGTCTGTTGGAAAAGAAAGTTGATATTTACGCTATTTGAAGATGTGCATTGTGGTGCATTGGATATCAGTTCGGAACGAGAAATCGGGGAGCCGAGTTCGAATTCCAACTGAATTCATTGCATTCACTTACGCGTAAATACCCTTGGGTAAAGGTATTAATCCGTCTCTTCCTTCCAGTTGTAGGTTAAATAACAGGACAGATTGGGTTCTATAGCCTTGGCTGGCAACCAGTCTACCGCAGAAAGAAATGGCAACCTACTGTGGGATAATCTTCTGCCCAGTCAGTCATGTCTTTTTCGAGACATGATCGACCAAGCGTTTATCACGTATGGCACTTAAATGACTGATATTCAGAATATAATCTTTATCTTTGTTTTATTATCAGAACGTTTCGGTTGTTGCTGCCTTCTTCAGTTAACATTTTCTTGCAGGAATCCTATTCAGTTATAGTTTTTTTTTCTCGTGACTAATTGCTTCTCTCTAATTTACATTTTTTCTGTTATTTTGGCGTCTGTTTTTTATTGTCCAAACTCCACCATAAACTTTTCTCCTTTGTTTCACTCGAAATAACCCCTTGAATTTCAGTGGCATTATCGCCAGTTTCAAGGCAAGAGGATAAAAAAAAAATGGTCAGAATTGTACTCGTCATAGTTGAAAACTATTCATTCACGATTTGACGTATTGGTAGGTATTAAATCTGTCTCTAATTTAATACTTTTCTTTAGTTTATAAACTATTTAACCCATATTATTACCTTTTGGCGTTATTATCTCTTGTGGAGTAGTTTACGCTCTGAAGGTTATAATCAGGCTATATCGGTTGCTAATCGATTTAACGCACCGAAAATTTTAGGAACTTGGTAATCTTCAACTGAAAGCTGACTCCTTAGTATTCAGCCAACTGCGACTAATATCAACTGCCTAGTAACTCCAATAGAACTCTAAAGAACTCCTATGAACTCCCCAAGAACTTCCTCCGTTAACTTCCTGTTAACTCTTATTAATATAGGAGGGAGAGTCTATTATCTGAGGAATAGGTGTGTTTCACCATAACATTATCACACACAGGCTTTCGTTAGTCTTATACTTTATTACATTTAAGACCTACGCTGCTGTAGCAAATTTATATTGCATGCTGTTGACTTCTTCTTCTTCATATGCCGTGTGCCTTCAAGAAGTAGACGATCATGGACTTCTATTTCGCTTTGTCACTTGTCGCTCCCAATATTTTTTCACTTTATATCCCTCCCAAACCCTGCTCCGCCATCCATTTGCTCAGGCCTATCAAGTATGTCTCCGCTGCTTTCTCCGTCTCTCTTTCCTTCTATCCGTCCTGTGAGTATTAAATTCTCCAGGTCATCCTTCCTCATTATGTATCCGAGGAACCTCATCTGTCTCTTTCTGATGTTAAGTATGAGTTTTCTTTTCGTTTGCATCCTAACCAACACCTCATCGTTGCTCACGTGCTCAGTCCATGGTATCTTCCACATCCTTTTGTAAAACCACATTTCTGCTGCCTCAAGCCTCTCCTTCATCCTTCATGAAATCGTCCAACATTCACTTCCATACAGAAGCACAAATATCATATAGCAGTCCAGCTTTTCCTGTCTCTCAGTACTCTGGTTTGCTTTTGAAATTTGGCCATGTTAATGCGTCTTTGGATCTCAATGTAGCACTTTCCATCCCCTGTCAGAACACATTCCAAGTATTCAAATTTCTTTACTTGTTTTAGTTTCTCCAATCTGTAGTTGGCATTTTAGGGTCTTTTTGCTGATGACTATAAATTTAGTTTTCTTGAAGTTTATGCTCAGTCCTTTCTTTTCGCTTTCTTTTGCTACCTTCCGTAGGAGGTCCTACATTTTTCTTTTCCGTGTCTGCTATCGGCACTGTGTCATCCGCGTATCTTACATTGTTGAGATTATGGCCGCCAATGTGAAATCCTGACAAAGATTTTATTTCTCTCAGAATTGTTTCTCTGTATAGATTGAATAGAACCGGTGAGAAAATGCATCCTTGTTTTACGCCCTTTCTATTCTTGTGTACCTGCTAAATTCACTTCGAATATGTACGCAAGCGATCTGCTATTATTATAGATTCTTGGTTATCCTAACGTCTTTTCCGAAAATGTCGTGGTTGTTAAGTATCTCTATCAAGACTTTGTGGCGTACTGTATCAAACGCGTTTGCATTGTGTATAAAGAAGAGAGATCCTTCTGCATTTGTATTGCTCTTCTTCTTTCATGTGCCATGTCGTTTCAGGACGTAGGCAATCATGGCTTTCCATATCTCCCTTTCCCTAGTGGCTCTTAGAATGTTTTCTCCTGTTACACCACGCAACCCTCGTTCCGCAATCCACCTGATCAGGTCATTCAAATATGTTATCCGCTGCTTTCCCCTGTCTCTTTTCCTCTCTATCTGGTTTGTTAGTATCAGGTCCTCCAAGCCCTCCTTCCTCATTGCATGTCCCAGGGACTTCAGTTGTCTCTTCCTGATGTTCAGTATTAATTTCCTTTTAGTTTCCATCATTTCTAAGACCTCGCCATTGCTCACACGCTCGGTCCACGATATCTGCAGCTTCCTTCTGTAAAAACACATTTCAGCTGCTTCAAGTTTTTTCCTTCATCTTTGATGATATTGTCCAACATTCACTGTCATATTGAAGAACCGACATCACATAGCAATCCAGTAATCTCTTCTTTACTTCTAGCAAAATTGTCCTGTTTCTTAATACTTTACTTAACTTCTGGAATGCTTCCTTCGCCATTAGCATTTAAACTAATTTTTCATGGTATTTCGAATACCATGAAATATTAGTTCCTGTTTTTCGATTTTAAACAAAACTACGCTGAGTACTATTTTCAAAAATATGCCTACAGTAAAATTGGACATGCGTTGTGTCGCAGTGGATATGGGCTTGGAACGAGAAATCGGGGAGCCGAGTTCGAATTCCAGTTGAATTCCTTTCATTCACTTACGCGCATTTACCCTTGGGAAAAGTATTAATTCGTCTCTTCCCTCCAGTTATGGGTTAAGTAACAGGACAAAGTGGGTTCTGTAGCCTTGGTCGGCAACCTGTCTACTGCATAAAATAATGGCACCCCACTGCGGGATAATCTTCTGCCCAGTCAGCCATGTCTTCTTCGAAACATGATCGCCCCAAGCGTGTATCACGTATGACACTTAACAGACTGAAATACAGTATGGTAATATACGATCCTCATTTTATTTTGTGGGTTGGAAATGCCGTTTGTTGATCCATATATTAGCGTCTTTATTGTTATTACCCGTATGTTATATATACATGGATATATACAAATGTACACACACACACACACATGCATACATACATTCAACACACGCAAACATACACACATACACACACACACACACACACACACACGCACACATATATATATATTAGTTATCCACATACAAGCCTGTTTCGCTGTATCACAGCTCATCAGTGTGGCTAGACGCATCCACTTGCTTCTGGTCGGGATCGAAACTCAACCGATTTGGTGTCAGTCAGAGTCGCTACTACCTAAGCCATCGACGCATGGAATCAGAGAAGTGAAATTTGTGTTGTGTATAAGCTGTGTATACACACGCCAGTCACCGAGAGAACTCAATTCATTTCTAATATATATATATATATATTAGTTATCCACATACAAGCCTGTTTCGCGGTATCACAGCTCATCGGTATGTTTAGACATCCAGTTGCTTCCAGCAGGGGTCAAAACTCGACCGATCTGGTGTCAGCCGGAGTGTCTGCTTCCTAAGCCATCGGCGCATGGGGTATGAGAGAGAGAGAGAGATAGAGAGAGAGAGAGAGAGAGAGAGAGAGAGAGAGAGTTTTAGCGTGTTATATATATGCGGTGTATACACACGCCAGTCACCGGAAGAATTCTATTCATTATATAGAT
>JBBBDQ010000505.1:1425000-1547500 GCA_037127315.1 Ascarosepion bandense | reverse complement strand
AAAACGGTTTTTTTCACAGCTAAATAAAAGAAACGACCTGGGAACCTACCACATGATGAAATTTCGATATTCAAGGATGGGCACTGAATGGTCAAGACAGTCAGTTAACGGGTTAGTGAGAGACAGCAGTCGGTCGATCCGTCAGTCAAGCAAGCAGTCTAGCTGTCAGTCAAGCGAGTCAGGAGAGACAGTCAACCACGCAAGTCAGCCTGAAAGCGCAGTGTCAGATACGCACAGTCCGATAGGCGCCGACATCAAAGAGACCAGCGCCGACAAACAAGTCCGTCGCCAACTCAACCGTTACGAATGAGAAAAAGGCAGCAACAAAACACATTCAACGGCCGTAAAACCTTTCACATCTCTCATCGGCAAGAAAGGAGAAGGAACACAGACTTTCTGAAGTTAAGTAGACTGATTCATCATTTTACATACGCATTTCTACTAATTACTATTATTTCTATTTGACTCTCTCTCTCCCTCTCTCTTCGCGAATTCTCATTCACACTCATTTTCACCGTAATTTGAAACACTTTCCTTTTCCACCTACTTAGCAACTGACACATAAAAAGGAAAGAAACATTGTGTTACTACTCTAATTACAGACTCATAACAGACACTTTTATATTCAACCAACATACCTTAATCTAAAGGACACTTTTCTATCAAACAAAAGACGCAAAGAATTATACAAACTATTTATACTGTATATATGTTGTCAAATACAATATTTTCATATTTCTATACATTTATTATTGCGTTTTCTTTTCTTAAAATTTGTGTTGTGTTTTCTGAACCCGATATCCCACATTAAAATCTCCCTTTTTAATTCGGGTTGTCTGGAACCCTACAATAGTCACTATCAGATTTTTAAAAATATTTTTCTTGCACAAGCCTGTTAAAGTAAGTTTACTAAAATGCACGTGTTTCTTTTCGTACAAACTTAATTAAAGCGGATAAATTATGTAAGGTCATAATTTCCTTCAATGATGAAAGTGAATTGCACAGAAAAGTCGATTCCTGCAGCTGTTCGACGCCATTAGTCTCCCAATAACGCAGAAAAGTCAACTATCCACTCAGCTTGACCTCAGTGAAAATTGACATTACTCCTCTGTAGTTACAGCTTTTTTCCATGTTTTCATCTACAAAGAGCTGACCATTTGATAACATTTCTTTTTCTTTCACTCGGCTTTAAGGGAGGTCGTCTTTCTTTTTGAAAGACGAGCAACGGAACACGCCAGTATTAGTCGTTTTATTTTTTAATATATTTTGGCACAACTATTTTTTTCAAGTACACAAATCCTGTACCATTCTTTCTGTCGTCTGCTCTCACTGGAATTCTAGAGTCAAGCATTTCTCTGCTTTTCTCTGTTTTCTTCCACCCGTCTTTCATTTTCAGGTTCCTTTCACGCCTTTCAATTTGCAATGTGTTTGAATTTTTTAATGATTTCTAAAAAATAAATTAATTAATTAAAAATTGCAAAAGCAAAAGAAAGAAATTATATGACTTTCTTGTTAATAAATACTCCCAGTCATTTCATCGCTTCATGAATTACTTAAACCTAAAAAACATATACGCAGCTGTGGATATATGTTCAAAAGTTAATATCATAAAATAATATATTTTCAGATATATCAGGTTGAGTCACAAATAATTTCAGTCTAATTTTTTAAAATTTTATTCCTCAAGAAATAAAGTACAGTTGCATAATTTCAACTATATTATCGACAATGATTGATCAGTTGATCTTGTGTAAAGGTATATCAACAACTATATGGGGTATTTAATGCTGAAATCAAAATATTTTGAACACAAATTTACGGTTCCAATTATATTTTGAAAGCAGTTGTATGCTTCCAACTACTATAAGTAGGTATTTACAGTATCTACATTATTCGGACTATTATCCTCATCTTTGTTGCCATTTGTACGTTTCGGCCGTTGTACACTCTGGCCTTCTTCAGGTGCCATGAATTTCGAACTGAAACCATTCCTTGTGTATTAATTTTAGAAATCATTAGTTATCTCCCGCTGACACTGTAAGTTATTTGTTCACTGTTGTAGACTAGTATTGAACTCACAACTCATTGGAACTAACCAACGTCATTATCAAGTGGATATAGACGTTGATTAGTTCCAAAGGGTTGTGAGTTCAATACCAGGTTACAGCAGTGAGGAACAAGTAACTTACAGATTTAAAGGGATTATGACTCATGAATTCCAAAAGTTTATATACCCCAGTGATTATAATAAATGGTTCGGTTCGAAATTACTAGCACCTGACGAAGACCTGAGCGTACAATGACCGAAACGTCGTACAAATGGTAACAAAGATGAGGACAATAGTCCGAATAATGTAAAATCCTTAACATCTAATGAAGGATTACCAGCCGTTTATATATAACACTAACGAACAATTGTAAGACGGAGAAAACGACGTTTCTTTTAGCTGAAAAAAGGACAGGAGTGTTGATTAATTCGTAAGACTGGAGTTCCCTAATGTAGTAACGATGTAAGAGAAGAGTTTATTAATACTTGCACTACGGTGGACTGGCCAAAATTTTATTAATATCTTTATTTTCATTCTTTTACAGTAACTTGAAAGGGCAGTGGTTTAAGGGAAGAAGCTGTTCAATTAGAATTTACTTATCTTTTGATAGAATACGGAAGGAATGTGGGGGTTTGCTACAATGTAAGTATCATGGCGGGTCCTAGCCGTGAAAGTTAAACCAAGCGGAATAAAATAATGTAATAGTTCCGACTACTTTCATTGATAGGGTTACTTTAATTAATAGATCTAATCTAATCTGGTAGGAGGTGAAATGTTTAGCTGTTCTGAAAAGATAGAATGTTGTACCTGTTCAACTTGCTAACCAATTCTCACCAGCAAAAGTATATCGACTATACTTGTAGTGAGCAAAATAAGTTCTAGATTTAAAAATTCAAATGGTAAGCACTGACTCATCGCTTTTTTGCGTATTTTTCTTTTAACTTCGAAAATAAATTTCAGCTAATCTTTTATAAATTCACGTAAAACGAAGATTTTTCTATGCGTCTTCAACTTACATTAATAGATAAAAACAGTTAATCCTTAACACCTAGTCAAGTATTAACAGCCGTTTATATATATAACACTAACAACTGTCATTTAGAACATGAGCAGTAATACTTAATTTATATAACACTTTTTAAAGCATATTTTAATAAATATTTCTTCTGTGTTATTTTTAATTCAAATTTTATAAATAACCTGATATAAACTTTATTTTCAAAATCATCGTGATTTTATGAATTTCATTTATATCTGTTAAAAATCAGTCGTAAAAATCTTCGGCGTTCATAATAAGCATTTCCGTTATCAGCTATTTTCCGTCACTACAAATTAGTTAAATGAAGGAATTATCTCAATAATTCAAAATAATATGTTTAATTATATTTTTAAGTCTCCACCGAATTATTTAAACAAATAAAACTTTGCCGAATTAATTAATGAATAAATTATAATAATACGAACATTAGCAAATTATTCAAATTTTTCTCTCAGTTTTAGTTCCCTGTAGCTAAGTTCAAATTAGGAAATTCAAGTAATCTTAGCAGCAGGATACAAAGAACATGAGAAGATACACGTCTTTTTGAAAAGGCTGTTTATATAAATGTCTAGAAGGGTAAGAGTTCTTCTGTGTCAACCACTATTTTTTCTGTTTGTAGAACGGGTATTTTGCTAGTGATAATAAAACCAAATAAACATTTAGTATCACAGGGATCTCAAATGCAGCTAAACCTGGCAAACTGGAAAAAAAGTTCTTCGCTTATAATAAAATATTTTTTACTCTATGTTTTGAGGAAGGAAGATAGTTTTCTTCTCAGTAAACACGCATACTTAAAATACACTTGTCTTTGTTTATTCTAACCGTTGCTACATATATATATATATATATATATATATATATATATATATATATATATATATACGCAGCGAATAGCGACTAAAAATTATTTTCAGACACTTCGTACTTGTCATATGGAGCGCGGACAAGAAATAAGAGCTGAGCCTCTCACATTTTATTCCATTATCGGTATAATCGTTTGTTGGTAATGGAGGTCGTTGTGTGCGGCAAAATGGTCTATTATATAAAAGAACTGGAGGTGAGCTATGCCAGAGACACATGATTCGGTTCAAAATGGGTGACTTGTACTTGCTCGTATGACAAAAGGCGACACATTGAAATAACGAAACTTTTAAATAAACATTTACTTGCTGAAAATCGTTCAGTGGCAAAGTCTGTTTAGATCCAAACAACATCAGGAGGAATCAGAATGTCTTATCTGACGTGGATACATTGGCGCAATAAAATCTTTGTCACCCGCAAGACGTCAAAATATGCCTTTGATGTAGTAATTATATAAGTATAATTGGTAATAATTAAATTTAGTAAGGTTTGTGGTGCAGTGGATATCGACTCGTAACGACAAATCGGGGAGCCAAGTTCGAATTCCAGTTGAATTCCTTGCATTTACTTACGCACAAATATCCTTTGGGAAAGATATTAATCCGTCTTTTCCCTCCAGTTATGGGTTAAATAAAACAACAAATTGTGTTCTATAGCCTTGGTTGGCAACCAGTCTACAACAGAAAGCAATGGTAACATACTGCAGGATATTCTTCTGCCCAGTCAGTCATGTCTCGAAAGAGACATGATCGCCAAAGGCGTGTATCATGTATGAGACTGAAATGACTGAAGGGGCTTATCAAATAGTAGAAAACGTTAGAGGAAGATAGTTTTGTCCCAAGCCTCCAAGCAGAAATATTTCTTCTGCCTTGAAAAACCGTCTACTTGAAATCCTGTACTTTTCAACTATGTTGTGAAGTAGTTTTCGTACTGAAGGTTATAATTAGGCTATGTCGGTTGCTAATCAACTTAACACACCCAAAATGTTAGGAACTTGGTAATCTTCCACTGAATCTAACTCCTTAGTATTCGGCTAACTGCCGACTAATATCAACTGCCTAGTAGTTCTACTGAACTCCAATAGAACTCTAAAGAACTCCTAAGGACTTCCCAAGAACTTCTCTTTATTTATTGTAATGAATATAATTGTGGCACGAGGCCGATTTGGGAGCGGGTAAAAAACTCAGGTTGGTCTTCAGTACCTATACTATGCCTAGCTAATCCGACTCCCGACCCAAACACCCTTTACAATTTTCTCATCCACCACAAGAACATGTTCATCAGCATTCAATTCTTCATACACCAAAATCCCGCAAACATACCAGGGACCTAAAAAAAAAATACAAACAAAAATCATTATGTTAGTTGGACCCAAACAACCCACAAAACAAAGAGGCCGAGCTGCTCATAGGACAAAATCAAGAGGCACTCTTTCTACAGGGAGTTGAGAGGAGAAAATAATATGGAAGGGGAGAATATAATCCTAACCCAGTCGAGATAAAATGGGACAAAAATAAAAACTCGGGAAAATAGGAATCTCGACCTGGATCATAACAAAAGAAAATGGCGGGGACAGGCAATGAATCACATTCATTCCCATTAACTAGGTACACAAAAAGGAACTACCTAAACCAGGGGATTGTTTTAAAGGAATCCACTCCGATGTGACTAGTAGATCTAAAATAAAAAATTAAGGCTAGCCCCGTTCACGCGAACAAGGCTCACCACATTTACCCACCTTTCGCTAAAGCCTGTCGAGTTCAACCGTTTCGAATCAGATCTAATCTTAATTTTGAGCTGATGCTCAAAATATCGGATCAGATCCTAATGTGAAAGTCGGTCACCTCGCAAGATCTCCTCCAGTCGTGTCGTCCATATCACCATTCGAGTCGCATTTGACCAGCAAAGAAACTCCTCTAGCCAATCGGTTCCCATATGCTGAGTAGACGACAAAGTCGTTAGACAGCACACAGGTATAGACGTCGCAAATAAAGTGAGTCTCTTGGATCGTGGCCACATCCACGCCGAAAGACAAGAGGTCACGAAGCAGGCGGGCCGCCTTACTCCGATCCCTCAAGCTCTTCGCATTCAAACTAGCTAACTTGATTGACATCCGTTAGATCTGAAAGTAGAAAAACAGAAATTACTTCTAATCACATACGGGGTAAAAATCTCTAGCAACAGAGACCCCGACGGATTGTCCTAGGGAACCAGTTCCTACATCGGACGTAATCCATCCGTCTAGGACAATCCCGCCGATGTCCGTGGGATAGTTTAGTTTTAAGACCCTATATATACAGCAGTGGAGCAAAATAAGGACCCTCCCTGTACATAATTTGGATATTTTACGCAGCTCTGGCGAACTGGTGTGAGTTATGTCAATGTTCTTGTAAAGATCTTTGGCCGCAACCACGTGGCCCCAGACCCCCAGGTTCCCTCCCGTACTACGGATAAGGGTGATGATATCTGGGGCCTTGGGAAAGTTTTTGGGTCATAAGTGGATTTTCCATCCACGGAGGTCAGCTTCAACAGCGGTTTAAAAGGCTCTTCCTTTGAGCTGACCAATCCTTGAACACTTATTTTATGTCTATTTGACAAAGGGCTTCTCCCTTCGGGAGGGATTTTTTTGTGGGGGTGATAGAAGGAGTGGTAGAGGGGAACTTGATTGGAGTTAGTGGGGTAAGCTGCGAAACCAGGGTCAGTGAGATTTTTTGGGTGAAGAGGGAAGGCTCCTTGCCTTTTGAGCGTAAGATATTATTTGTCTCTCCGGAGACACTGGTAGAGATGAACATTTTTGTTTCACCTTCACGGCGTTTCTGCTCTTTTGAAGCACTTTGGGGTTTTTTGTAGTCGCCTCTTCTTCCCTGCTTCGCTTCAAAAAGGACGATCTTTTGTCCGTTGTTTGCACCTTCATTTTCTCCACTGTCTTTGTTGGTTCATCCTCCACTGGTTTGTCTGCCAATGGTTTATCTGCAACTGGTTTCTCCGTTGTAGGTGTAGCCTTTTGTAGAGATTTTTTGCCCCTCCCCACTGGGACATCCTGCTTGGGAGGCGACTTGGGTGGCGGAGGTGACTTCTCTGGTGGTGAAGGCGTTTTGGATTTTTTTTTCTGGCGGCGTTTTGCCATTCACCGTCCTTTGAAGTTGCTACCGCCTCTTTTGATATTTCCTTTGCCGCTACTGGTTGCCGAGGTAGCTGAGATTTTGGGGCCGGATCCTTGGTTAGACACGCTTTGGCGGCGTGATCCGTACCCTTACAAATCCAACAACACGGCTTTCTGCACTCCACCACTACAAAGATTGAGTGACCCCTCCAGGTGAGGATATTAGGGATGTTGGTGAACTGTTTACGTGTGAGGAATAGGTGTGTCTTCCCATAAAATTAAGCCACAACGTTTC
Organism: Ascarosepion bandense; assembly: GCA_037127315.1. Lineage (NCBI taxonomy): Eukaryota > Metazoa > Mollusca > Cephalopoda > Sepiida > Sepiidae > Ascarosepion > Ascarosepion bandense. The sequence goes on along the minus strand of JBBBDQ010000505.1, from coordinate 1,540,154 downwards.
GGCCAAGCACCCTCTGATCATCTTCTGTTTAATGACTTTGGGATTTCGTGAAATTCGTACAGAATGGTATGACTATGTTCTTTCTTCTAAGTATGTAGGCGATCATGTCTCTCAATATTCTTCTGTCCACTATACATTTATTTAAGCTTCTCACGTATGTTTTGAACTATTCTCCTCTGTTATTCTTTCGCCTTGTGAATATAAGATTTTCCGTGTTCTATGTGCCCCAGAAACGTCGAAAATTTTTTCTGGATATTAAGTATAATTTCTTTTTTTTAATTAGATTTTCTACAATACCTCGTTGTTGTTCACAAATTTGGTCCATGTTATTCCTAGTCAGTCAGTTAAGTGCCATCCTTGAAACACGCTTGGGCGATCATGTCACGAATAAAACATGACTGATTGGACAGAAGATTATCCCGCAGTAGGTTGCCATTGCTTTCTGCGGTAAACTGGTTGCCAGCCAAGGCTATAGAACCCAATCTGTTCTGTTATTTAATCCATAACTGGAAGGAAGAGACGGATTAATACCTTTCCAAGGTTATTTGCGCGTAAGTGAATGCAATGAATTCAACTGGAATTCGAACTCGACTCCCCGATTTCTCGTTCTGAGCTGATATCCAGTGCACCACAGCGCACATCCTGTAGTTATTCCTAGTATCCTTCTCTAAAACGACATTTCTGCTGCCTGGAGCCTCAAAAAACCTGAATGTATGGTCATCAGCAAAAAGAAGAGACCAATATGTCAATTGCAAGCCGTAGAATCTAAAATAAAACAAGTAAAAAAATTCAAATACCTGGGAAGTATTTTGTCAGAGAATAGAAAGTGCGACATGAAGATCCAAAGACACATTGACATGGCCAAAAACGCATTTCAGAAGCTAAGAGAGTATTGAAAGACAGGAAAATCTCATTAGAAAGAAAGAAATGAGTGCTAGATTACCATGTGATATCTGTCCTTCTGTATGAAAGTGAATGCTGGACAATTTCATCAAAGATGAAGGAGAGGCGAGAAGCAGCAGAAATGTGATTTTACAGAATGATGCTGAGGATACCATGGACAAATCACGTGTGCAACGATGAGTTGTTTGAAAGGATGCAAGCGAGATGAAAACTGATAATAAATATCAGGAAGAGACAAATGAGGTTCCTGGGACACCTAACGAGGAAGGAAGTCCTGGAGAACTTGATACTCACAGGTCGGATAAATGGAAACTGAGACAGAGAAAAAGCAGCGCGAGACGTACATGTTAGATCTGAGCAAATGGTTGACGGAGCGGGGTTTAGAAGAGATACCAAGAGAAAAATTACTGAGAGCGACAAGAGACAGAGACAAGTGGAAGTCCATGATCACCTACGTCCTGAATAGACACGTCACAAGAAGAAGAAGAAGAAGAAGAAGAAGTCTTTGAGGATATTGTCCAGCATTCACTGTCACATAGGAGGACAGATATCACGTAACAGTTCAGTGCTCTTTGTTTCTAACGAAGTTTTTCTCTCTTAATACTCTGCTTAGCTTTTTGAATATCACTTTGGCTATCCCAATGTAATTTTGGATTTCAATGTTACATTTTTGTCACATGTTAAAACACTTCCCACGTATTTAATTTTTTTATGATTTTGGTTATCTCTCATTTGCTATTTGCATTTTGTACTTTTGCATTTATGTTTAATTCTTTCTTCTTGATTTCCTTTCCTACCGTCTTTTGTTGTTTATTTCCGTATCTGCTATCAACACTACTTGGTCCTGGGTATGACTGTAAACTACAGGCCTCTGATTGGGAGGTTGTCAGTGTGACGAGAATATCCATGGCAACAAAGAAAAGATTCTTAAAGGCGCTTATATCCATGGTAACTAAGAAAAAGAACCTTAGAAACGCTCATACCCTGGCAACATAAACAAAAAGAAAACAGAAGACGCTCCGTGATATAAAGAAGACAGATCGTAGCAAACGGTCAAAAAGATAAGTAGAAATAATTTTCTTTGATAGAATATCGCCTTCTACATTGAAATGACTTCATCCTCCATGTGAACATTAATTCATTTAGATATAAAATAATTGCCTTAGATATCGCTCTCAACAATTTTATTCCCTAAGCGAACATTAATTCACCCGGATATGAAACTAACTGTCTGAGATATTATTCTCGATAAATTTCTTCATTTTCTTTATTATGAACATTGAATTTAAAAATATATTTCCTTCAAGTTATGAATTAAATTGTTTCGTGGCTGTTACGATCGTTTTTTTTTTTTTTGTTTTTATCAATGATATTGGTGAATTGCTGATACCTTTATTTTATTTTACTGTTTTCTTTCGGTTAACCAAATGTTTGTCTGAATCCTTATTTATACCCGAACCACACCCCTGAGCCAATCAGGGTATAAAATATCCGACGAAAAAAAATTTTTTATGACACAGCTGCCGGGGTTATCAGATGAAAATTCGAATATCCTTCAAAGTTCGCCCCGCTCGTGACATGAGGAACATGAGACCACCTCTTAATTACTATTGTTCTCAGGTCTACCCTGACCCGGAGTGCTAGCACCTATCAGGGTCCCAGATATGGTTAAATAGTTAACCCCTAAACTGGGATCAAAACACTATGAAAGTATAATATTACCAACAATACATTTTTGAAGAAAAAATATTGCTATAACACATTTTTTAAGGAAAAAAATCTTCTCAGCAGAACTTTTTTGAATACAAAATTTAGAAGACATTTTCATTTTTCTAAAATAAAAAAGAATAAAAACTAAAAAAAATCATTAAAATCTAACAAAATCCCCCTTCTCACTAAAACTGAACATTAGAAATTATCTTAGAACCCCAAATTTTTGATATGCCATTAAACAAAATTCAAACTCAATATGACTTGAAGCAAATATAGGGTCGATTTAAAATCATATTTCAAATAATGTCTACAAAATCTTAAAACGTGAGATCAGTCAGTCAGTTAAGTGCCATACGTGATACACGCTTGGGTGATCATGTCTCGAAAGAGACATGACTGACTGATTATCCTGCAGTAGGTTGCCATTGCTTTCTGCGGTAGACTGGTTGCCGACCAAGGCTATAGAACCCAATCTGTCCTGTTATTTAACCCATAACTGGAAGGAATAAACGGATTAATACCTTTTCTAACGGTATTTGTGCGTAAGTGAATGCAATGAATTCGGCTGGAATTCGAATTCGGCTCCCCGATTTCTCGTTCCGAGCCGATATCCAGTGCACCATGACGCACATCCGCAAAATGTGAGATATATTACTCATTTTATATTTCAGTATGTGAAGATCCTTTGTTGGATACAAGACTTCCCAAATTCGTAGGGGTCACTGGGACATTAGCCTTCCGCGATGACCAATTTCGTGTTAATGTGATACTCTAGGGCGTTCATATCGATTTTCGATTCATGATCGTTCAGATTATTTTTGCTTAACTTCGGGAATTCGACGAGAACTTGTTTCAACGTGATCTTGTAGGGATAGGAAATTAGGAATAAAAATCAACCTTCTTCACTTTTACAAAAATTCATAATGACGCGTGAAATCCTGTTTTTTGCCCAAATCGAAAAAGGATTGACCATTTCCTGAAGGAAAAGTTAAAACCGGATTTCGCAAGTAGATGTTAAATATTTTCTGACCAATGGAAGCGACTGCAAGACCAAAAGGACTTCGCGAGTCAGTGCGAAAAAATCTAATGACAATAAAAAGTTTAGATCAGCGCCAGTCAAGATACAGAGTCAGATGGGAGCAGCAAAATACACAAGTAAAATGTAAATTTAACTTCAAATTGACCCGGAGATAAGGTCAGGTCGCACCTTGTTCTCTTTCTCCTTCTTTCTTGTGTACTAATTCATTTTACTTTTTCTTCTCCCTCCAAAGACATTCCTACCAAACAAACACATACATACGCACGTACGCATATACTCTTTCAACAATTTACTACTACGAACATTTGTACGAACTCTTGATATCCTTCACTTTCTTATAGAACACTAGCAGTATAGACTGGCGTTGCTCGGGTGTAATGAAAGCTTTAAAATTCATCCATGGTCCTGGAGCTCAGACATTTTGGACGTTGACACGAAAGACTAAAAAGCAATAATTGTTTCCAGGTAAGCGAAACCGAAGACTGAACAACAAAATGAATGGATGTAAGTCAAATTTTGATTTCCTGGTAGCGATATCAAATAATTGTTTTCGTCGTAAACTGAATTTTGAATGCTAAATAAGTTCTTTGAGTAAATGGTTGAGACTAAGAACTACAATTATATTTACTTAGAGCCTAACTCGAAGCAAAAACTAAAATCAAAGTACTGAAAAAAATACAGACATACAGGCAGATAAACAGACATGCACACAAACATCTTGCCTTATATATATATATATATATATATATATATATATATATATAAGGCAAGATGTTTGTGTGCATGTCTGTTTATCTGCCTGTATGTCTGTATTTTTTTCAGTACTTTGATTTATATACTTTGATATATATATATATATATATTATTGATTTTCTGCACTATTGTAAGAACTGCAACCTGGAAACTTCTTAATATCGTTTCTTATGTCTTTGTCTATGAGTGTATCAAATTTGATTAAAATCGGATCACTCTTTCTAGAACCCGATTTTTTCGATTATCGATTTTCGATATTTATCGGGAGTACCTCGACACAAAACCTAGCTAAGAGCACTCGCAGACGCTTATAGTACAACTGTGTAAATTTTCAAGAAATCAGTTCAGCTGTTTCGGAGTCTATAGGTAACGGATACGCACACACATTTTATTCTTAAACTATTCCCCACTATTCCACTCATTCCAACCAACCTTCTGATGATGATAATTCTGGATAAAACTTGTAAGCTGTAGGAAGTTCGGTTATGAACCAATAAAAATTCCCTAATTCTTCAATCTACAAAGTACAAAAAATTAAATCCATTGGAAGTGTTCCAACAGACCGGAAGCATATTGCTTCATTAGACACTGTCAAATATCAGCTCAATATTGGATGTCAAAACTTCCTGAAAAATAATCTGTGATTAAGTTGGACTTTCGTTACAACTTTGATAGATGAAGTCAGTCTATTATTTTTATTATTTTATCACGTGAAGTGTTTATTGTTTTAATCAAATAGGTAGCTTGTTTGGGGTTGTTTTCAAATGTAAACTCCATAACGAATATTAAATGCATTATTTAGCTATACTTGAGTTTCTCTTAAAAGTTTATTACAAATATAAATATTTTCTGATAAGGAAAGCGGAATTTTTAAATCAAACTATCAAGAATGTAATTATAAAATTGAATTATAGCAAAATATTATTGCACGGACATCGGTTTTGAAGAAAAGATTGTGGAAAACAAATTCAAGCACGCAGGAAATATCTTCGAGAAAGATAAAGTATCTCAATGCGAAAGTAGATCGAAAGGTTTTTAAAATATTTCTTAAAAAAATATTAAGCGTAACTGTGCTTTCTATATAATTAAATTGTCCTAAGTTATTATTGCAATTTTACGAACATATTTTCTTCATTATGTGATGTGATAACATTAAATCAATTAACATATACATTTTACGAACGATCTTACACCGACGAAAATGCAATAAATTCATTGTTCAGAGAAGGAGAATGCAACGTAGCAAAACTAATTAGTAACAAAGATAAATTATACCTGATAAGCGAAAGCATTATGGCCACCGGTCTAATAATAAGCTGTTGCTTTTTCACGTACCCTGAAAACAACTTTAACCCGATCAAGACCGTGAAAGGTTTCCCTGGATTTGTTGCCAAAGTGATAAATGCAAGTCAATTTAAAAGCAACTCTTTATGCTATGAAGATTCCGCAAAGCAAAGCGTTTAGTCAAACACATCCCACACGTGCTCAATGGGATTGCGATCTGGTGGGTTTGTAGGCGAGATTATTGGGAAAACTCATAATTTTCATTAACTGCTTTGCTAGATCAAACCAAATGTACACTGGAATTGTGCTCATTAACCAATAATGCTAGAATTTAATGCATACAATGCTTTCTATAGCTGTGTTTTTGCCGTTAATAAATTTCCCACTCCAAGAGATATAGATATCGTTATGGTAAGAAATAGTTACCTTCCTTGTCATCATCAGTGAACTGATTGATTCATGACGAGTAGTCCTTCGTAATTGTCAAAGGAAGAAGATAATATTATTGCAATGACCTCTCTAGCTCTGTATTGAATACTACTATCACGAAAGACTGTCGAGTTAAGCGTTGTGTCTTTCCAGACACCACATCACAACAGATATTGTTATGGTGAAACACGCCCATTCTATAGTGAATAGACTCTCCCACCCAATTTAAGTAGGAGTAGTAAGAGGAACGAGGGTCAGTCGATGTTGGGTGATAGTAGTCGACAGTTAGTCGAATACGAAAAGGGTCAGGGACCTGGCAAGATTACACTGCGTAATACACCTTACATCAAGTTCCTAGCGGTTTTTACGTCGAACCTATTAGGACCGATTTTAGCACCAATTCTAGCCTTCACTGCGAAAATAACTCCACAACAGATATGTATCTTCATTAGAGAAGGACCCACATACAATCAATTATACGTAAGTCTAGCCTGCCATTTGTTACTATAGAGCAGAAATTTGGAAGTATTTACAAAATTTATATCAGCTATTAGTATCCAATCTCCAGCTATGAACACTAGGTGCTGGGTTATTAATCGCACAAATCGAAAGAACGTTGGGAAAGGGTTGACTGATTTTAGTAAGATAAAATGTGTTGGCCTAATATCTTAAATGATTAGAATAGAATGGGTCCTGTAATCATAGGTCTAATCCATCTAAGAGTAAGATAACGCCCATTTTCTAAAACGTAGAGAAAACAACGGGAAACCAATTTGCGATATTTCCCAGTTAATCATGACTATTTCAGTTAGCCACATAAGTGCCATATGTGATACACACTTGGGCGATCATGTCTCAGAAGGGACATGGCTGACTAGATAGAAGACTTTCCCGCAGAAGGTTGTTTTTTACTTTCGACAGTAGTCTGGTTACTAACAATGGCTATAGAACCCATAGCTGGAAAAAGGAGCGGTGGATTTATACATTTCCCAAAAGTATTTGCGCGTAAGTGAATGCAACGAATTAAAGTGAAATTCGAACCTGGCTCTCCAATTTCTCGTTCCGAGCCAATATCCACTGCACTGCAACGCACTTCCTGACTATTTAGAGACAAAAAAAAAGAATCTGTGAAGAATAATGATCGTCTTCGCCATGAAGATACACGGGATAAAGCAAAATCGGTATTTAAAATGTTTTTTCGTCTATGTGCCGTTTACCTTTTAAAATGTAGACGACCATAGCTCTCCACAACCTCCTTGTAGATCTTAATGACGTTCACCTTTCACTTTTACTCTTAGCCTTCTTTCTGTTATTTATTTACAGAATTTTGGGGGGAAGGTTTCTCGCTGTTTTCCTTTGTCTCTCCTTGTCGAACTAACTTCTTGCTTTTTCCATTAAACGAACATAATTGTGTCGTGAACTATCCAACCTTTCCGTGAATTTGACGATGAAAATTTAATTATTATAACTTTTAGCTTTTCATAGTTCCTTCAAAACCATTCCTTTGTATACAGTATCAGGTTTTCCCAAGATTTTAGACTTTAATTTAAAAGTCAGTTCGGTATGTTGTTCGCTGCTTTTGTTCAAATTCACTTAAGCTAATTAAATATTCTTTGTATTTGAAGATAATTATCGTGATTCCGTATAGCACGACCTGTTTTTCTCGTACGCTTATGTGCTAAGGTTGTTAGCAAATCTTTGTTGTTGACGCCAGCTCAGGTACATTTGTTTTGTCCACTACTAACCTGTGGATTATACTGCAACAAAATCGAATTGGTCTTAGTTACACTTCTTGGAAGAAGCCGTATAATCTGCCATGCGCAACAGTTTCAGAACAACAACAGTATTCTTTGTGCAAGCAAAACCATCGACGGCTTCTGACATGTTTAATCTACTGAATTTTACTTACATTGCTTGGTCCTACACATACTTTACGTAACCAGTATATACATTATTCGGACTATTTTCTTCATTTTTGTTGCCATTTGTACGACGTTTCGGTCGTTGTACGCGCCGGACTTTAGTATTTGTCCATATTTCTGAGATGGGGTAGTATTTATAGTATTTATATTATTCGGACTATTGTACTCATCAATGTTGCCACTTGTACGACTTTTAATACTTGATCATTCTATTTGTCGATATTTCTGAGATTAGGTAAAATTTACGGTCTTTACATTATTCGGACTGTTGTCCTCATCTTTGTTGCCATTTGTACGACGTTTAATAATAGATCATTCTATTTGTCTATATTTCTGAGATGAGGTAGTATTTACAGTATTTACATCATTCGGACTATTGTCCTCATCTTTGTTGCCATTTGTACGACGTTTAATAATAGATCATTCTATTTGTCTATATTTCTGAGATGAGGTTGTATTTACAGTATTTACATCATTCGGACTATTGTCCTCATCTTTGTTGCCATTTGTACGACGTTTAATAATAGATCATTCTATTTGACTATATTTCTGAGATGAGGTAGTATTTACAGTATTTACATTATTCGGACTATTGTCCTCGTCTTTGTTGCCATTTGTACGACGTTTAATAATAGATCATTCTATTTGTCTATATTTCTGAGATGAGGTAGTATTTACAGTATTTACATTATTCGGACTATTGTCCTCGTCTTTGTTGCCATTTGTACGACGTTTAATAATAGATCATTCTATTTGTCTATATTTCTGAAATGAGGTAGTATTTACAGTATTTACATTATTCGGACTATTGTCCTTGTCTTTGTTGCCATTTGTACGACGTTTAATAATAGATCATTCTATTTGTCTATATTTCTGAGATGAGGTAGTATTTACAGTATTTACATCATTCGGACTATTGTTATACGTTCCTTCTTCAGGTGCTAGGAATTTCGAATTGAACCCTTTATTACAATCACTGGGGTATATGATCTTCATTCCTTGCGTGGTAGTGCCTCTTTTGGTAGTCATGAGTTATCTCCCTCTAACCCTGTAAGTTACTTGTTCACCACTGCCTGGTAGCCTGGTATTGAACTCACAACTCTTTGGGACAAGTCACAGGAACGTCTATATCCACTGGGCCATGTGTCCTTCTCAGAAATATAGACAAATACAAAGCAGGGCAGTTCCGCTACTGGTGCACAGGGGTTAAAGTGAGAGAAAGCTACCAGTAATGTCGAAGAACAGCTAGAGTTAGGGATCAAGAAAATAGGAGATGGCAATTGAAGTCGCATTTAAACCTCTGGAGATTGTACCTATCAAGGAAGGAAGTATATGGAAGAGAGTTCCAAAAGCAGGAAGTGCGAGAGAGGAAGCTGATGGAGTAGAAATGATGATAACATTTGTCTATTCTGACGGTAGAAAAGTGGGATCTAGTTGCCAATCCAGTAGCACGGGTAAATTCATGGAGTCTGGGAACCAGGAAAAGAACCCCGTATTGTAGTTTTTAGACACCTCCCAGTGCCGTACACAGGAATCGTCACGCCAGGTCGAAATTATTATTATTATTATTATTATTATTATTATTATTATTATTATTATTATGTCATTTTTTATCATAAGTCGATTTCTGCTGTGGTCGCAATACCTACCAAGTCTGCAGAAAGGTCGTGGTGTTTTGTCATGGCTCCATTTCATGTTGTTTTTTTTTTATATCTCCCGTAACATCCCTAGCGTTACGTAGACACATTTCTTCTTAGTGTGTGAGCTGTGCTTAACAAGACAATTTTTTGTATTTTTCTTAAGCTGGGGTTTCCAGGGATTCTTTCATTGTGTTCTTTTGTTCATTTTTTTTATCATTCCAAGTGCACCTACTATCACTGACACGATACTTGTTTTCAATTTCCACGTTTTTTCTATTTCAATTTCTAGGTCTTTATATTTTGACAGTTTTTCAAATTCCTTGGTTGCTATGTTACAATCCGCTGGACAAGCCGTATGAATTAATAGGCAAGTTTTTTTTTTGGTTATTATTATTATTTTTATTATTTTAGCTGAACATGTCAGCTGAACTCTGTTGGCTTCATACTTTAAATAATAGGGCACTAAATAACACAAAAACACCCCATAATGCTAAGTGTTTCAACCTCCCCACACTGTTTTATTCTCTCTCGCTCTTTTTTACTTTCTGTTGTTCTCTCTGTTTTCTACGCCTCTTTGGTTTCATGGTAAAATGTCATTGTCTGTCAGTAAAGATACTTCCGGTGTTGCTTATTTGAAAGCTGGATATGGACTTCACATACTAAATGTAGACGTTATTTCTTTTTTGCTGGATCGAAAAAAAGCCTACTCTTACTTTTGATTGGTGGACAACTGTTTTGAATGCTGACATAGAGATGCAACAATGGGATTCCTAATAAAAATCGTAAGGGAAAGCGAGAAGAAAGGACTAATCATTAATTAGACAAATACACTATTTATTGTTCAGACTATTGTCCTCATCTTTATTGCCATTATTACGATGTTTCTTCCGTTGTGCCATCCGGCCTTTTTCGGGTGCTAGATGAGGGCAATAGTTCGAACAATGTAAATAGAGTAAATATTAGATTATCTCAGAAGTAGAGAAAAACTCAATACAAAGACAGTATAATCGGTTGCCAGCAATAAAAAAACACACACACACAAAAGGAGAGCTAAAAATTACAAAATACAGTAGCTTAAATACCTGAGTTTTTTGTTTTGTTTTGTTTTGTTTTACGGCGTATCAATCAATCTTGGGTCATTTAACGCCGAATCGAATGATTAAAAATCGAACAAAAAGTTAAAAACAAATTCAAGAAGTTTGTATATTTAACAAATTAATATAAATAACAGACTTATATATTTAGAAAAATTCATACATTTAACAAATTTATGTATTTAACACATTTTAAATTAATAAAATATTTTATAAAAATGTATATATTTAATTTGGCTGTTTAAATTTGATGGCATACCAACCACCACGGGTTATCTGAAGCCAAATCCAGCATACATACATTATATGTGTCTTTATTACATATACAAAATTTGCAAACACACATTTGGTAGAACCAAGTTTTGGAATGTATAGCGAGTTGGTAGAAATACATATATCTATGTGTGTGTGAGATAGTATTCAACCAGTCATATTTTTGAGTACATTCCGATTTCTTTTAAGAATTCGAGTATCCTTATTAGTCTTGTTTCTGTAAATAGTTTTTTCAAACTACTTGTTTGGTAATATCTGGGAAATGTTTTAACAGACGATGAAAAATGTCAGACTAAAATCCGAAAGAGCATTAGAATACAAAATGATTTTTTCAAAAATCTAAGTAAAAGAAATAAAAAGTGAAAATTTTCTTAGAAAAATATGAAAAGAAAAGAGTGTATAACTGCTATGTAATATCAATTTTCATTCATGGCAGATGAAGCGAAGAAAGAGATCAATGTATCTGCTTTATGGATGGTGGGGGTCAAGCTTTGAAATTTAGAGACCAACGAGGGGATAATATAAACGTCACTCAGTATTTATGTACGTGTACGTAAGTTTTATATTGTAACACCCCAACGGTCCGTCCTAACAATTTCTCCGGCGGCCGTTCTCCGGCCGTTCTCCACGCTGTGATGTTGCCGGGAGTTTGTTGAAAATGTCGGCCGGACAGCTGGGGGTACAAGATTGACTATAAGGAACGAACTTCCACAATTTGGATGCGTTGAAAAGGATGCTTTATTCGTTTAGAGTTAGCCTTGTCGGTTGGGGCAGGCGAATGTGACACACAGCTCTAACTCCAATTAATGGAGATCAACAAACCCAAACTGAACGAAACAAGACGAACGGAGATCCTTACTTCAAGCTCGCACCCGGCGGGACTCCCTTCACTTTCTCTTCTTAACTTTCTTAACTCAACTGCCTGACTCGGAAAAAATACCTGAATTTATCCAAAATTGACCGGAAATTCGGAAATGCTTTAGACCACCGGTGACAAACACCGGCGACTGTAAGTCTGAAATTTCAGTTATCTTTTTTGTTTATCTTAATAAGGCTTCCGCCGGAAAAGGCTTAATGTGTGGTCAAGATACAGTAAAGGACAGCCTTTGACCGGGTCATCGAAAACCTACCCGCTGACCTTTATCACTGAGTCAAATATTTACCGGAGGACAATTTTCCTCATAAAAGAAAAAGCGTTTATTTATTTTTTTCCTCTTCTTTTTCACTTTTGTTAAATATGTTTTTAAACTATTTTCTATTCTAATCTATTTTCTATTTTAATCTATTATAATAAAATACATATATGTCTAGTTATCGTGTCACAATATTAACAATATTATTATCTTTTTTACGTGTGTATATATGTTTATATGCTTATTTTCATGTGTTCGTACCCTATTTTTTTTATTTGTATTGAATTGCGCATTTTGATTACCTGTATATGTATGTGTGTGTATGTGTGCGTGTTTGTGTGTGTGTATGTGTGTGTGAACATTTCAGATAGAGTATATCTGTCAAAAGAAAATAGGAATAAAACGAAACAAAAACTTAGCTTTGTTGACGTGTTTCGTCTTCTGAGAGACTTTATCAGGCCATTTCAACTGTAAAATAAGACACTGGTGCCAATACGGTCAGTCAGTCAGTTAAGTGCCATACGTGATACACGCTTGGGCGATCATGTTTCGAAACGAACATGACTGACGCAGTAGGTTGCCATTGCTTTCTGCGGTAGACTGGTTGCCAGCCAAAGCTATAGAACCCAATCTGTTCTATTGTTTGACTCATAGCTAAAAGGGGAAGAGATGTACTATATTATCAAGTAGTAATTAGTGGGGGATCAGTTTATTACTTCATAACAATATAAAACTGATCCACCACTTTATGTCCAGTAGAAACCTTAATCATGTTTTCAACTATTATATTCAGTCAGTCAGTTAAGTATCATACGTGATAGAAGCTTGGGCGATCATATCTCGAAAAAGACATAACTGACTGGGTAGAAAATTACCCCGCAGTAGGTTATCATTACTTTCTGCGGTAGACTGGTTGCCAGCCAAGGCTATAGAACCTACTCGTTCCGATTATTTAACCCATAACTGGAGGGAAGAGACGGATTAATACCTTTCCCAAGGTTATTTGCGCGTAAGTGAATGGAAGGAATTCAACTGGGATTCAAACTCGGCTCCTCGATTTGTCCTTCCAAACCGATATCCACTGCACACAATGCACATCCTATCCAGTACTATGCTTAAATTCATAACCTCTGGATACCGTAGCGAAAAATTCATCAGAAAGATTACGACAGAAGTATTTACAGAAGAGCCACAGGGATGTTACATCACGGCGGTAGGAAAATCACTAAAGCCGAGATACCAGGTCAGGACCAATGGCGTTGCAGATACTTATTTAGGTTGTATCAATAATCTCAAATATATATAGCAGACCGAATGCAACAACATCCTCATCCAGATACTTGGTCAGTACCTAGATGACTTACCACATTTGAATACCAATCGCTGTAAACTTTGGTGTGCAAATGATTAAATGGAGAATGGCTCAGAATTGGTAATTGAAGAACCAAGTTCCAATTCAAGTTAGTTATAATCACTTACTCGCAAATACACTTGGAAAAGCTATGAATCTACACTTAGCTACAGATTAATTATTAAGGCGTGCATGGCTAAATTATTATTATCTAAAATTATTTTTACAATTAAAAAATTTTCATGATTGTAGAAGTCAAATAACTTACCTTTCAACATTGCTGTCTTCTTTTGTCTCCTTGCAGAAAGGTGAACATTCAAGTGTTTGAGACTTACCTTCCTGATGTGTCCAACTAGCGTCCAGTTGGCAGACAAAAATAAACAGGGTTGCAACTGAATACATGTCCCTATGAGGCCCAAAGACAAATGGTGGATATTGTGCTCAATATTTATGGAGCTCAATATACACACTGAAATTATCAGCCAATCAATGCTTACAGAATAGACTTGCCTGTAACAGAATGTAATCTCCCAGGTTATTATTTAAACCACCTACCAATTTGCCCTGGTAGTTTTTTTGTCAGGTTCAACTTCCGTTCTAGTTGATTACTGGCTGGTTGTACCATAAGAATTTTTACAATGGTTCAATAGACGTTGTTGTTCTCTATGTACAACAAGCAAAGACCAAGCTTGTCAATGGAAGTGATGAATATACATGCGTGGAATATATATTCACACACACAAACACACTTTATATATATATATATATATATATATATATATATATATATATATATATTAACATGCCTTGTGGACATAGAAGAATCCAAAGGAGTATCCTTTACATATAATGGTAGGATAACTCTCTACGAGAGCTCTAAACATATATGCATATGAATACATATAGAGCAAATATAAAAAAAATTAAGACAGACGCGTTATTTTATGGTAATTCGGAAGTTTGGGCCTATTTCAGGCGAGCCATCTTCAGCTTCCGTCTTTATTCAACGAAGGATTCTACATGAATGGGAAACTGTCGCTCCTCTAAAAAAGAAAATAAGAACAATCCATGCGTTTGTCGAACCCACAGAGATTCCTCCATAATCATCTGTCAGTGTCGACGAAAGTTCGAGGGAAGCGGGTGGGTCAGACGAGAAAGAGGGAGTGATAGAGAAAAGAGAAGAAAGGAAGGGAAGGAAGGAGGGAGAAATAGAGCTTTACATTTTAGTTTAAAGGAACCTCAATATTCTATTTAGATTTATTTGTTTTAACTCGTATTTTTTTCCTTTTGACAAATATATTAATATTAAGGTTTTCTCGTTTAAAATATAGTGCTCGTAATATTTTTTCTCTAAAAGTGTATTATCGGTAATATTTAACAGTAATGTATGGCTGGAATTAATTATCATCCGAAATGTATTGCTGGTAATAATTTTCCTTCAAAATGTATTGTTTGTAATATTTTTCGACAGAAAATTTTTTCCGGAAATGTATTGCGAGTAATTTTACTCCAAGCCCTTTATGTTTAGAATAATTTCGGAACTTATTCAGAAATTATAGCTTTAAACAAATATATATAGTAATGTGCAAAAGTATTAGGACAAGAACTATTTTATCTTTTATGAGACATCAAAATAAAATTTAAAATCACCCCTGTCCTCACACTTTTGCACATTACCGGTAATGTGCAAAAGTATTAGGACAGAGGTGATTTTCCTAAAAACCTCACTGGAATTCAAATACAGGGTGAAAAGCCTAGTAAATTGCTAATAAATATTGATTATTTAAAATAAGGTGTAAAAGACATGCATTAAAAAGAAGTTATATTTAATTTGTCCTATTTTCTATTAAACAAGTTATTTTGAAACTATTCTATGGGATATTTTGGATAAAAATATTGATAAATCTAATGTTACTTCGCAAGACACATTTTGGGAACAAATACAAGCTGCTTGGCAGAAGATACCATTTAATATATAGAAGAAGCTTGTGATGTCAATGCGTGACGGTATGAAGGCTGTGATCAAAGCAAAAGGCTATTATACTAAATATTAAATTTATTTTGTAACAAGTATTTTCCTTTTTAAAGCATTTGTTGACATTTGCACAGTATATATATATATATATATGCGACACGATGTTTAATGAAACAGTTGTAACAATGGGGACCTGGGTTAAGTCAATTTGACCAAGCACATCTCGGTTTTTTATTCAGGTTAACTTCCTAAGCTTTTGCCCTACCAAGGCTCGTGGCTTAAGTTTACGATATTATTTCGCGCATAAATTAAGAGAAAAAGAGATGAATTCATGTATTTTTTCAAGTGGCGACATTTGAACTCTGATCGCTGATTTTAATTTATAGAAATATTTTAACATATAAGTTGTATCAGAAAAACCGCAGGAATCACTGTAATCCTATCAGTCACATAAAACTCTACAAGAAAGAGGAAAATACTTTACAATAAAAAACAGGTGCTGTTCAGAACCTCCGCCTGCGACTCCTCGGCTTAACTCTCACAACAGACCTCAAGTGGAATGACTATATAGTATCCATAGCTAAATCCGCTGCTAAGAAAGTTGGTTCCCTGTGTAGGGCCAGGAAGTTTTTTTCCGCCTGAAACAATCCTGCACATGTATAAATTTACCACCTACCCGTGCATTGAATACTACTGCCATATCTGGTCGGGTGCTCCTGCTATCAACCTAGGTGTCCTTGACAAAAACCAACGGAGGATATGTAATGAGATAGATCCTGACTTGGCAGCTCAGATACAGTCACATTCTCACCGGGGCAACGCGGCTTCTCTGTGTCTCTTCTACAAATACTTTCACGGCTTCTGCTCCGATGAACTTAGCTCATTGTTACCCTGTATATATGAATTTACTCGAGCCACTGTGAAACCAATAAATTGTAAACGCAAGTTCTACGCCATCAGCTTCCTTTCTCACACTTTCCGTCTGTGGAATTCTCTTCCATTTACTTGCTTTCCCGACAGCTATAATCTCCAAGAATTTAAATGTAAAGTCAATAATCATCTTCTATCTCACTAACCTGCGTCCTCTCTCTCATACTCGTTTCTCCGTCTACTCTCATCAATATTCTCATCCTTCTCTTACCCACTTCCTGACACCCCATAACCTGTCACTCTTTCTCATAAATTTTCTCCTGTGTAACCCCCTGCAAAACAGTGCCAGTAAAGGGCCTTGCTAAAAAAAAAAATAGTTTGCCACATCTTCAATAAACATTGCAAGTTATTTGCAGGCTGAAAAAAGCCATTGTCGTTTTCACGAGAACCAAAAAACATTCATCAAACTAGTTAGCGTTGGGAACAGTCGTTAAACGAACCGACAGCTATGATGTTTTTTTATCTATAATCATGTTGGCATATCGTGTTTAATAAGCCAGGATTGGAAACTATTTTCCCGCTTAGTCGGTTCATAACGAGTCGCAGACGAAGCAAATATCTATAAAAAAAAGATGTGTGTATGTTCATGTATATATTTGTAGACATGTACATTAATGTATGTAAACACTGTATTTAATTTTGTATTTAACACACGCATAACAGGAATACATTGATCAATTGATTGGCATATCAGTCTTTGGTACACGCTCTTGACATGAGTTGTAATCTTCGCCGATGTTTTACTGTCGATAAAATTTGCCGAGCTTCCAATGAAAGCAGGAGAACAAAACAATGCAACTGTTTGATTTTGAACTTTGTTTATAATTCCTTCTCAGCTTCAGATGAGAAATTTTTCACTCTTACGTTTTAATCCACAACCTGTCATGAACATTTCTCTGCTTTTGGAGTTATAAAGATCAACTTTGAAGTGCCTCCTCTAACCATCCCACTTACCCACAATGTAGGCCGCGCTTAAAAGAAACTCAGACGAATCAGGAGTAAACCTAAAACGAAAGCAAAATATTAGTCCAGCTTTACAGGTCTAGTTATGGGCTTGTTAACGTAAGATTATCAAGAGAACATGAAATAAATCGTGGAAAATCAAAAAGAAAGATTTTTATTTGAAATATATTTTAAATTAAGCTTTTTGTAAAATTTTCTCTTATTGATACACTAGCAGTATAGCTCGGCGTTGCTCGAGTGTAATGAGAAGCTTTAAAGCTAATCCATGGTCCTGTTGCTCAGACGTTTTGGACGTTGGCACGAAAGACTAAAAAGTAATAGTTGTTTCCAGTTAAAGCAAAACCGTAGACTGAAAGAAAAATGAATGGATGTAAGTCACATTTTGATTTCCTGGTATCGATATCAAATAAGTTGTTTTCGTCGTAAACTGAATTTTGAAGGCTAAATAAGTCCTCTGAGTAAATGCTATCATGGCTGAGACTAAGAACTGCGATTATATCTACTTAGAGCCAAACCCGAATCAAAAACTAAAATAAAAAGGCTGAAAAAATACAGACATACAGGCAGATAAACAGACACACACACAAACATTTTGCCTTTTATATATATATATATATATATTATCGATTTTCTGCATTATTGTAAGAACAGCAACCTTGAAACTTCTGAATATCTTTTCTTATGTCTTTGTTTATGAGTGCATCAAATTTGATTAAAATCGGACCACTCCTATAACCCCATTTTTTCGATTATCGATTTTCTATATTTATCGGGGGTACCTCGACACAAAACCTAGCTAAGAACACTCGCAGACGCTTATCGTACAAGTGTGTAAATTTTCAAGAAAATCGGTTCAGCCGTTTTGGAGTCTATAGGTAACGGACACACACACACACACACACACACACACACACAGACAATGTTCCATTTATAAATAAGTTTAGATTTAGATTTTTGCACAGTTTAATAGAAGTAACTAGTAGGCATCACTTAGCCAAAATATATGTGGATATAAAAACTTGAATCGACGAAATTTTATTCACAGACATAAAATTATATGGATTTGCTTCAATGCTAGATCAGAAATAAATAAAAAGATCATGTAACGCTAAATGAAAGAAACGGCGAGTGTTGCTAGTAAAAGCGGGAATTTTTAAAAGACAAAAATGATAAAAGAAAAGAAAGACAGAGAAGGAAAAATTAGAAAGAACAAAAAGAAATCTTTAAAAGACGTAAGAGAAAACGAAAAAGCAAGAACTAAAAATGGAACGATAAAAATGGATAGAAAGAAAGAAAGAAAGAGGAAAAGAAAGAGAGAAATAAATAAATAAAGAAAGAAAGAAAGAAAGAAGAAAAGAAAGTAAGCAAAGAAAGAAAGAAAGTAAGAAAGAAAGAAGAAAACAAAAAACAGAAAAAGGAAAAAAGAAAGAAAAATAAAGTAGTAAAGGAAGAAAGAAGGAAGGAAAGAAAGAATATAGAAAGAAACACGATGAAGTTAGCAAGAAAAAACATAAAAAAAACGAGTAAAGGAAAGAAATAAAAGAAAACACACAAAAGAAAGAAAGAAAGAAAAAATGCGAAGAATAAATGACGGAAAGAAAAAATATTTAAGGATGAATAAGAAATATGAGCAAAAATAGAGGAAGAAAAAAACAGAAATACAGAAAGAAAATAAGAAAGAGTGAAACAAAGAAATACAGTAAAAAGAAAAAAAGAAGAAAAGAAAGAAAGAAGAATAGAAAAAAACAAGAAAAGAAAGAAATAATCTCAGCAAAGAAAGAAAGTAGGAAAGAAAAAGAAAGAAAGAAAAATGATCTAGTAAAGAAAGAAAGAAAGAAAGAAAGAAAGAAAGAAAGAAAGAATATAGAAAGAAAACTGATGCAGTATGCGAGAAAAATATAAAAAATGTGTAAGGGAAAAAATAAAAGAAAACACACGCAAAAAGAAAAGTATAGTAGGTGAAGAAAGAAAAAGTGCTTAGAATAAATGACGAAAAGAAAAATATTAATGGATGAATAAGAAATTTGAGCAAAAATAAGGAAGAAAAGAAAAACATAAAGAAAGAAAGAAAGAAAGAAAGAAAGAGCAAAAAAAGAAAATAAATAAATAGAAAGAAAAATGCTTAAGAGTTATGGAAGTTGAAAAGAGAAAAACAAGAATTAAAAAAGAAAAGAAAAGAAAATAATATAGCAAAGTATAAAAGAGATCAAAAGAAAAGGGGAACCCGAACAAAAAAACAAAAAAAACAAAAACAAAAAAACAAAAAACAAAAAAAAAAACAAAAAAAAAAAACAAAAACAAAAAAACAAAAAACAAAAAAAACAAAAAACAAAAAAAACAAACAAAAACAAACAAAAAAAACAAAAACAAAAAACAAAAAAAAAAAACAAAAAACAAAACAAAGAAAGAATGATACTGAAGGCTTTGGGTTAGAACGAAAGACAATTGAAATGTTTCCATTTACTTGGGAGATTAAGTAGCCAAAAGCAAAAGACATATGACGAATACCAAAAAGTATCCATGGATTGGAAAGTTTGCCAGTGTCACTCAAAATATAAAAGACATCCGTAGAAAAGTGACAGACATGAGAGATTAGATTTACACATGAAGAACAACGATCTATTTTAGTTGATATTTTCATTTTATTTTATAATGCTGTTTGCTTCGATTTTTATTTCAAATATATAGATATCTATCCTAACCTCGTCTCTACTGACACCGCAAATAATCCCAGCATTGACTATGGAAACAACTCCGAAAGATCAGTTGACAAAAAGAAAGTTAATTCTATAAATCTGTAGATTTTCGAATAAGAAAATTATATTTGTTGAAGAAACTTATTCTTATACGAGGGTTGCTCTGAAAGTAATGCCTCTGATTTTATTATATCGACCAACGACATAAGTGGAATAGTAACTACATTGGTTGGATAGCGGCGAAAGATTGTCTTCTACTCTCATAACTTCCCTGGATAAATTATGTTTTTTGCCTCGTTACAGAAGGCAAAATAGCAGTTTGGTATTCTGACCGATTGGAGAACACAATCTATACAACATAATATATGAACAGTATTAGTAGCAAAGTAGTGCGTTGTGGCGCAGTGGATATCTGCTCGGAACGAGAAATCGGGGAACCGAGTTCGAATCCAAGTTGAATTCCTTGCATTCACTTACGCGCAAATACCCTTAGGAAAGGTATTAATCCGTCTATTCCGTCCAGTTAGGGGTTAAATAACAGGACAGATTGGGTTCTATAGCCTTGGTCGGCAACCAGTCTACCGCAGAAAGCAATGGCAACCTACTGCGGGATAATCTTCTGCCCAGTCAGTCATGTCTCTTTCAAGATATGATCACCCAAGGGTGTTTCACGTATGGCACTTAACTGACTGATTAGTAGCAAAGTAGTGCGTTGTGGCGCAGTGGATATCGGCTCGGAACGAGAAATCGGGGAACCGAGTTCGAATTCCAGTTGAATTCCTTGCTTTCACTTACGCGCAAATACCGTTGGGAAAGGTATTAATCCGTCTCTACCCTCCAGTTATGGGTTAAATAATAGGACAGATTGGATTCTATAGGCTTGGTCGGCAACCAGTCTACCGCAGAAAGCAATGGCAACCTACTGCGGGATAATCTTCTGCCCAGTCAGTCATGTCTCTTTCGAGACATGATCACCCAAGCGTGTATCGCGCATGGCACTTAACTGACTGACTGATTAGTAGCAAACAGTAAACTGCAAAAAACGATCGACACACGATAAATATGAGGATATATATATATATATATCTTTTCAGATTTGACAAGGAGAGTTAAGAGAATCTTGTTCCTTCTCTCTGAGTATGGAAATAGTTGAGTGTTTTCCCAATCTGCTCATTCAACTATTCCTTGCTGACACGATAATGGGTCGGATAATGAATTGCCTGGGAAAATGAATTGATTAATTCAAAGTAATTGTCTCCCTTTCAGTTAACATATAAGATATAATGTATTACACGCAACCAGAAGAAGAGAAAAATCCATGATCTGATTTCGATTCATGTCTTTGATTTACATTTGAAAGAGAAACCAACGGAAGAGATAAAAAATACAAGACAATTTGAAAAACCTGTTTTGACATGTTTCGCTAATCAATCAACGTTTTCAAAAAACACATTTTTTCAGAAATGCGTTTTTCTGATGAAGTTAATCAAACAGTGAAACATGTCAAAATAAAACCTTTCCAGGTTTTTTATATACTAATCAAGCATACTCGTCCCATTAGTCAAGGTACAAACTGCACACAAATAAATATCAGCCCGTATTTGAAGTTATTTTTTTCCTGTCTTTAAATCATCCTAAAATACATAATTATCAACCCACCTCAATTTGAGGCGCGAGAATATTAAATTCAACTTAAAAAAATAGTAAAGAGGAAACATAAATTAACACTAATGTGCGTATATGTTACTTCGTAGAAATGTCATATTCAGGCGGACGCTTAAAAAAAATAATAAGGGAAATATAAAAAATAAGAAAACACTCGACAAAATAGCCAATTTTTAGCGTTAAATTTATTTCCACATTACGACCTCTTTTCTTACAGTCGAAACGTCGTAAGCCTCTGGCTGATTTATCGCTATTTCCATGGAGTGTGGTCAGACGGACTACATTGTTTAGTTAGATCAGTTCTGACCTCTCTCACTAAGAGCCACCATACTACGTACAACACTCACCGCCTTCGTATTTTTTTGGTGAGCAGTATATTCCACTCAAGCAGGTTTTCCCGTCAATCACTGATTTGTGGAACTAACTCCCAAGAGGATACTTTCCTGATTACTACAATATTAACTTGTTCAAGTTTAAGGTTAACCATTATCTCCTTTACATATCCACAAAAATGTACCTCTCACTAAATGTAAAAAAAGATCAGATTGAAAGTGTTAGGTTTTAGTTCAAACAAATTTTCTTTAAGTTCTAACATTTGGCCGCCTACCCAAGAGGTAAGGATTAGCATATTAGAATACAACACATTTGACGCCAGTTCTATCAAAAAGGTAAATAAAACATATTAATTACACTTTATTTTATTACTCACTGTGTCGCTGTATCAAAATCCACATGGTTGGTATCGGTCTATCCAATCGGGCGACGAAGTAGAAGTGGCGCCTTGGTAAGACTAGAAGTTTTTTTTTTGTTGTCTACTGCCTCATGTAAATACAGGCGAGGGATATTAAAATCAAGCAGGTACAAAAATTTAAATACCTGGGAAGTGTTCTAACAGAAGACGGAAAGTGCGACACAGAGATCCGAAGGCGAATTGGCATGGCGAAGGAAGCATTCTAGAAGACGAGTAAAGTATTAAGAAACAGGACAATTTCGCTAGAAACAAAGAAGAGAGTACTGGATTATTATGTGATGTCAGTTCTTCAATATCGCAGTGAATGTTGGACAATATCATCAAAGATGAAGGATAAACTTGAACCAACTGAAATATGGTTCAACAGAAGGATGCTGCGAATATCATGGATCGAGCAAGTGAGCAATGATGAGGTTTTGGAAAGGATGGAGACAAAAAGAAAATTAATACTGAGCATCAAGAAGAGACAGCTAAAGTTCCTGGGACATGCAATGAGGAAAAAGATCTTGAAGAACCTGATGCTAACAGGCCAGACCGAAGGGAAAAAGAGACAGGGGATAGCAGCGGATAACATATTTGAAGAGACCTGATCAGGTGGATGACGGAAAGAGGGTTGCGTGGTGATAGGGAGATGTAAAAAGCCATGATCGCCTACGCCCTGAAAGGACAGAGGACATAAAAGAAGTTAAGAAAACTGCCTCATGAATTGCCAAGAGAAATTTAAGATACTGATGCCATATCTGGTCGGGTGCCCCTGCTATCAATCTAGGAGTCCTTGACAAAATCCAACGGAGAATCTGTAATGTGATCGATCCTGACTGGCAGCTCGAATACAGTCACTTGCTCACCGGTGCAGTGTGGTTACTCTGTGTCTCTTCTACAAGTACCTTCACGGTTTCTGTTCAGATGAACTGAGCTCACTGGTGCCCTATATACGAATTTACTCGAGTTATGTGTGTCCATCAACTATGGACTCCGAAACAGCTGAACCGATTTTCTTGAAAATTTACACAGTTGTAGTATAAGCGTCTGCGAGTGTTCTTAGCTAGGTTTTGTGTCATGGTACCCCCGATAAATATTGAAAAACGATAATCGAAAAAATCGGGTTATAGAAGGAGTGGTCCGATTTTAATCAAATTTGATACACTCATAAACAAAAAACATAAGAAACGATATTCAGAAGTTTCAATGTTGCAGTTCTTACAATAGTGCAGAAAATCGATAATATATATATATATATATATATATATATATATATATATAAGGCAAGATGTTTGTGTGTGTGCCTGTTATCTGCCTGTATGTCTGTATTTTTTTCAGCCCTTTTATTTTAGTTTTGCTTCGGGTTTGGCTCTAAGTAGATATAATCGCAGTTTTTATTCTCAACCATGATACCATTTACTCAGAGGACTTATTTAGCTTTCAAAATTCAGTTTACGACGAAAACAACTTATTTGATATCGATACCAGGAAATCAAAAGTTGACTTACATTCATTCATTTTTCTTTCAGTCTACGGTTTCGCTTTAACTGGAAACAACTATTGCTTTTTAATCTTTCGTGCCAACGTCCAAAGAGTCTGAGATCCAGGTCCATAGATTAGTTTTAAAGCTTTCATTACACCCGAACAACGCCGGGCTATACTGTTAGTCTACCATATATTCGATTGTGAAAATCCCACGGAACTTAAATTTCGGCATTAAATGACCCATAATGCCGTGAAACAAACAAACCAATTATTTACTCATATGTCGTATTTTGTGGTCGTTAAAAAGCAGATTATTAATAAGAAAATGAACATTTGTCTTAATTCTTTCTTTCACGCTGGTAGCCTTATGCTAGATTAAGAAATCCTTGGTAATTATTATAAGTTTTCTTTTTGTGGGGAAAATATCTAATATCCTTCTCTTGTCTACAATCTTCGTTACTGTAGAGGGTTTGATCCGTACTGTGCGATCCATAGTTGTCGACTTGTGCCTGACACTTTCGGGCTTAGAAAGTACGTACATTTTCAAACATTTTGAAAGCCGCGATTTAAACAAAAATATTCGCAGAGATATATGAAAAAACTGATGCTAATCTGCAGAATGCGTGTAGACATTAAGATTCGATTTTGTTGAACCAGTGAGAACTCAATTACCTTGTGAACTCGTTGGAAAGGTGAAAGGTGGAAAGGTACATATTGGAAAGGTGAAAGGTGGAAAGGTACATATTGGAAAGGTGTGGAAAGGTGGAAAGGTAAACATATTGGAAAGGTGAAAGGTGGAAAGGTACATATTGGAAAGGTGAAAGGTGGAAAGGTACATATTGGAAAGGTGAAAGGTGGAAAGGTACATATTGGAAAGGTGAAAGGTGGAAAGGTACATATTGGAAAGGTGAAAGGTGGAAATAGGTAAATGGAAAGGTACATATTGGAAAGGTGAAAGGTGGAAAGGTACATATTGGAAAGGTGAAAGGTGGAAAGGTACATATTGGAAAGGTGAAAGGTGGAAAGGTACATATTGGAAAGGTGAAAGGTGGAAAGGTACATATTGGAAAGGTGAAAGGTGGAAAGGTACATATTGGTGATATAAAAATAATTTGTAGTTTGAAACAAAAAAAAAGAAAAGAAAGAAAAGAAAATCAACACTTGTTTCATACCTGCTTTCGGTTCTTTACTCGCCAGTGCTGGTATGTTCACCAAACATAACATTTAGCGTACGAAAATATATATTTTTAAAAAATTATTTTTATATACCCATAGGAATTATGAAAATTAATCGCACGTGTCTGGTGCTCAAAATATCTGAAGACTTTTTGTGCTAAACGTTTTTTATTTTTTATTTTTTTTTTCAGAAGACAAACATATTGACTTCTTGGCAATTCGAAATTCTACTTCTCTACACTCCCTGTCTGCAGGGTAGGTTAACTGATACCGTTGAGAAAGCGAAGAGCCGAGTTCAAACCACTGTTTTTTTTAATTAATTTTCGTACATGTACCATTGGAAAAGTTATGAATCTGTATTTTCTTTTCACATACGTTATATTTTCTATGTGTTAAGAAGCAAGGTAGACTGAGCTTTGTAGCTGACAATCAGTCTAAAAGGGTGGAAAATCTTAATCAAACTGTGGAGGAGACAATACGAAATCACATTATTTTCACAAAGACACATGGTCATCTAATAATGTAAAGGGACTTTTAGAGAGTCATAATCGCCAACGTTCACGAGTGACATGGTATCCTTTCCAGGACAATCCTTGTATCATGTTTTTTCCCTGTCCACCATTCTCCAACGCAGCTCTCTTCACACCAGTGTTCTCAACCTTCTCTTACCCATTTTCTGACACCCCCTATAACCTGTTCTTATCACTCTCCTCTTATGTAACTCCCTGCGCACCAGTGGCAGTACTGCCTTCCTTGAGGGTGAAATGATTATAAAAAAATAAATTAACTCCTCCCCTCCCAAATGATCTATTCTTGCAATACAAAAGAAATGTTTCGACTTTAAATATACCAAAAAGAATTGATAAACCGTAAAAATATTAAATCAGTCAATCATTGGTTCGGCTTCTGCTCTGACGAGCGTCATTTCTTGCTAACCCGCTCAAATGAATTTACTCGTGCGACTAAATTGGCAACTAGGTACCACCCTTTTACCGTCAAAATAGGCAAATGTAACCGCCGTTTTTTCTTTATCAGTTTCTTTTTTCGTACATACTGCCAGTGGAAATTCCTTCCCCATGATTTTTTCCCTGAATGCTCTAATCTCCAAATGTTTAAATGCAACGCCATTTGCCATCATCTATCCCCTTGGTTCCCATCTCTCTCATGTCCTGTGCACCAGTCGCAGTACTGCTTTGCTTTGGCTGAAACTATTATAAAAAAATAACCAGTCATTACTTCTGTAAGGATTGTGATCATTATTACACGCCCTTCGTATGCGTCCTTCAGTCAGTTAAGTGCCATACGTGATACACACTTGGGCGATCATGTCTCTTTCGAGACATGACCGACTGGGCAGATGATTATCCCGCAGTAGGTTGCCATTATTTTCTGCGGTCGATTGGCTGCCAGCCAAGGCTATAGAACCCAACCTTTTTTTTTTTATATAAGCGTTTCACCCCGAGCAAGGCATGTCACTGCCACTACTGTGCAGGGGGCTACGTAGAGTGGAGAAAGGCTGATTAAATATAGGAAATGACAGAGGGTGGGTGATAGGCGGGTAAGGATACCGAGAATGAGGGTTGGGTAGATGAGAGTGTTGTGAGAATAGTTGGGAGTTAGTGTGATAGGAGGTGTCTATTGACCCTACATTTAAACACCTGGAGATTGTAACCGTCGGGAAAGCAGACTTGTGGAAGGGAGTTCCACAGGCGGGAATCGCGAGAAAAGAAGCTGTTGGAGTAGAATTTACGGTTACATCTTATTTGTTTAACTATCCTATTATTTGACTCATAGCTAAAGGGGGAAGAAATCTATTATATTATTAAGTAGTAATTAGTTGGGGATCAGTTTATTACTTCATAACAATATAAAACCGACCCCCACTTTATGACCAGTAGAAGCCTTAATCATAATTCCAACTATTATATTCAGTCAGTCCTGTTAAATGCCATACGTGATACACGCTTTGGGCAATCATGTCTCGAAAGAAAATTATCCCGCAGTAGGTTGCCATTATTTTCTGCGGTAGACTAGTGGCCAGCCAAGGCTATAGAACTCAGTCTGTCCTGTTATTTAACCCATAACTGGAGGAAAGAGACGGATTAATAATTTTCCCAAGGGTATTAGCGCGTAAGTGAATCAAGGTAATTCATGTGGAATTCGAACTCGGCAACCTGATTTGTCGTATCCACTGCACCACAACGCACATGTGTCCTTACACCAAACAAAACTAAGGTTAAGGAATAGCAATAATCATAGTTCCATATAAGTACATACGGGTAATCTAAGATCAACGATTTCGAGTTGAGGTTTGTGTTTATTTTGCATTAGAACACTTTGAAACATCAAAAAATCATTTCTTCCCTCTACACTTATTACTTAAATAGCAGTCTAGCCAATCCTTGCAGCCAAACTATTGTTATATATTAATTTGCCGCGGTGTAAAATGTCGCTTAGAAGGATATTTGCATTGAACGACGCAAGGTCGGCAAGATTTGAAAGAAAATATTGTTTTTAAATGTCACTGAGTGCGAAAACACAGGTACAGGTTGGGTTTTGTTTTTACGAACAGAAGTTGAGGTTAAGGAAATAAGCACTCGAAATATTAAAATGAGGGACGGAAGTCTCACGCGTCAAGCGAGGTTCGCCTATTTAATAGATCAGCGAGATTAGACAGGAATTTAGATCAGAGAGAGAGAGCGAAAGGGGGGGGGTGAAAAAAGACAAACAAACAATCAGACGGACAAAGAGAATCCAGCTAACAACAGTCTTTCGTGTGCTCGTGCCTACCTCTGACCAATCCTCTATTCCACAACCAGGTCACCGAAGAAAAAAAATAAAAATATAAGTGTATATTTTTATATATATCTGTGTCCGTCGTTCTTATCAGCGCGAAGAATATCGTCACTGTGGTTCAAGTTTGTTTTTTTTTTCGAATGATTATATAACTCTAGAGAACATTACTTATGAATTCAAAACTCTCAAAAAAGCCTATTCTCCTAAGAATATCACATGAATGCAACTTCTTGATTGCCAACTTTAATAAATGACATAGCATTGAAAATAAATAGTTTTATATATATATAAAAAGATTAAATACTAATTCTATTAATCGGTATCTTTATCTAGCATGGTAGGTTGATCGACCATTCTTTCGAAGAGAACTAGAATGGTAAGCCACAAAAAAAAAACTTTTATTTTATTTGATTATTCATTTTGTTTCTCTGGAAAATTCTGCACATATCCAAATCTACCATCCGCCCATGAATTGAATACTGCTGCCATATTTGGTCGGGTGCACCAGATATGGCAGCAGTATAGGGGTCCTTGACAAAATCCAACGGAGAATCTGTAATGTGATAGATTCCGACTTAGCAGCTCGGATACAGTCAATTTCTCATCAGCGCAATGTGGCTTCCCTGTGTCTCTTCTACAAATACTTCCACGGCTTCTGCTCAGATGAACTTAGCTCACTGGTGTCCACTATATATGAATTTACTCGAGCCACAAGATTAGCAACTAGGTCCCAGCCTTTTACTGTGAAACCAATAAAATTTAAACGCAAATTCTACTCCACAGCTTCTTTTCTCGCACTTCCCGCCTGTGGAATTCCCTTCCCTTTTCTTGCTTCCCCAACAGCTATAATCTCCAAGAATTTAAATGTAAAGTCAGTAGTCATCTCCTATCTCCTTAACCTGCATCTTCTCTCTCATGCTCCTTTCTCCATCCACTCCACTCTCAAGTGTATTCTCATCCTTCTCTTATCCTCTTCCTGACACCCCCTGTAACCTGTCACTGTTTCTCATAACTTTCCTCATTTGTAACCTTCTGCACTTGGGGCAGTATAATGCCCTGCTTGAGACGATACGATTATTTAAAAAAAAGATAAAATTTAGATAACAACAATTATAAAAAAAAGATAAAAAACAATTATTCAATAACAACGATTATAAAAAAAACAAACAAACAAAAAAAAAACAATAAAATGGCGTTATGGGAGGGTCAAGTAAAGAAACGTATGATATAAAAATTCGTTGTTATCAAAAATTTAACCAAAAAAATAAATCATGATACTGTTAGGAAAACGAGATTAAGAAGAAAAACAGGGCACACAACAGACAATCATTCCAACATACTTTTGGACTATTGTCGACATGATTTTAGATAAGTGTATAAAAGCAAGCATTTTTTTTACTGTTCTTCAAGCCAAAAATCTTTCACTTCTTTCCTGGAGACATTTCTTATCGGCTCGTTTGACAGTTTCTTAAATTCTACTGCGTGACCTATTGTTGGCATTTTACTACTCTTACATTGTGTGAGTAAGCCCCGCCATATACTGCCTACAACTTCCTTTCCGAGTCTATCTTATGACCGAAGCAGATTGGCGACAACAATCAATAAAGGGAGAACTAGCCACTCTAGCAAGCAAGTCATATCTTTGTATCTGTCTCAATAATAATAATAATACAGAAAAAGTATTTTCCAAAGGTCGAGTAGTTCCTAAAAGTCCGGTGAAGCATAATACTGATTTTATTTGTCATTTGTACGATAAGAGGCAGGATCACTTAGTGGTAACCATCTCTTCTTCAAATGGTTAGTGGTGCGTGATAAGTGATCGCCGTTACGTTACATTTGGTCATTATTAACATCACATAAGCAAGAAGAATTACTCTGTAACACCCATATCTCCTGACGGTTATTATCGACCCAATGGTTCCTTAATAAATTATCATAGAAATAGTTACTTGATAGTGCTTACCTTCAAAAGAAAATTCTTTTTTATGTTTGTGTACTTTTAAATAGTGGGTGATCATGATTCTTCACAACTTCCTACCATAGACGGCTAGAATTCCAGTTGCATTCCTTGCATTCACTTACGCACAAATACCCTTGGTAAAGGTATTAATCCGTCTCTTCCCTCCAGTTATGGGTTAAATAATAGAACAGATTGGGTTCTATAGCCTTGGCTGGCAACCAGTCTGCCGCAGAAAGCAATGGCAACCTACTGCGAGATATTCGTTTGTCCTGTCAGTCATGATAGAGACATGATCGTCCAAAGCGTGTATCACGTATGACACTTAACTGACTGCTCGACGGAGCACGTGTGCAACGGTGAGGTGTTAGAAAAGAAGCAAACGAGAACAAAACTCATACATAACATCAGGAAGAGACAAATGAGGTTCTTGGGACTTGAAATGAGGAAGGAGGGCATGAAGAATTTGATACTCACAGGTCGAATGGAGGGAAGGAGAGACAGGGAAAAGCAGCGCGAGACGTACTCGTTAGGTCTGATCAAATGGATGGCGGAACGGGTTTTACAAGAGATACTAAGAGAAAAAATATTCAGAGTGGCAAGAGACAGAGCCAAGTGGAAGTCCATGATCGCCTACGTTCTTTTTTTTAGAATTCAGTTCAGTACTCTTGTCTATGTTTCCAAAGACATTTTCCTGTTTCTTGATAAATTGTTTAGTAATATCTCAATAGGGCGTGATGATAAGTCAAGTTTCGACTATAGCGTGAGTTCTATCTCATTATAGCATGATGTCTAACTCCAGTTTCGACTATAGCGTAAGTTCTATCTCAATATAGCATGATGTCTAACTCCAGTTTCGACTATAGTGTGAGGTCTATCTCAATATAGCGTGATGTCTAACTCCAGTTTCGACAATAGCGTGAGTTCTATCTCATTATAGCATGATGTCTAACTCCAGTTTCGACAATAGCGTGAGGTCTATCTCAATATAGCATGAAGTCTAACTCCCGTTTCGACTATAGCGTGAGTTCTATCTCATTATAGCATGATGTCTAACTCCAGTTTCGACTATAGCGTGAGGTCTATCTCAATATAGTATGATGTCTAACTCCCGTTTCGACTATAGCGTGAGGTCTATCTCAATATAGCATGATGTCTAACTCCCGTTTTGTCTATAGCGTGAGGTCTGTCTCAATATAGCGTGATGTCTAACTCCAGTTTTGAATATAGCGTGAGGTCTATCTCAATATAGCGTGATGTCTAACTTCAGACAGCGTGATGTCTATCTCAATATAGCGTGATGTCTAACTTCATTTTCAACTATAGCGTGAGGTCTACTGCAGCATCAAACTGTAATATGATATACTAATTATAAACATATTTGTTTATACTTTATTTTAATTTTTTTTATATATCTACATACTATTTATATTAAAGGTAGAGATGTAAAAATATACACGCTATTAAATAGAACACATATATTTATTTTAGCGATAACACTTTCGCGTATCTTCTAGGAATGGCACGAATAAATCACTGGAATTTTTTTTTATCATTTTCCAGAAAAAATGATCAAGATGTAATTGGAACAGCTCACTATCAACACCTTCTTTCTTGAGAATCATCGTTTTAGCATCCAATCACGATTACTCAATCGCATGAGTTTGTGTTCCTGTCGCTTGATCCACATAATAGCCAGGTGAGGTGAGGGGTACGAGAGACCTCAGTGCTGCACCTGGGTAGATGATATATATAGACGCTATAGTAAAACCATTTAGTTTTTCGAAGGTATCTTTTTTTCTATTCCAGTACAATTACACACCCGATCTATCTGAGATCTTGGACTTCGTAACATCTCGGAAAGTAAAGATAGTTATTTTCAATTTTCATCTGCTTTCTGTTAATTTTGTTTTATATTACTTAGGAATAGAAGAAATTTAAAACCCTTCATCTAAGATGTTTTCTCGGCAGCCATTTTGATGTGCATGTTTCAAATCAAGGAAAGGAATAGACTCGAATGAACTCTCCATGAAGTACAGCGGGGTGCATTATTAAGGAATTTGCACGGTGACGTTTATAAACGTCGCATTAAAAATATTATAGAACTACCTGTTAGTTCTTTATATTTATCGTATATATTGTCTTCTTTTCTAGAGTTTATAGGATAAATGAAAATGGTTATATTTTGAACTATTTAAAAGGATATTTATAGCAAAATGAAGTCTCAAAAAATTCAAATATGCAAATATTTAAAAGGATATTCACAGAAAAAATATTTAAAAGAATATTCATAGAAAAATAATGTCTCGAGGGTTTACATATCCAAAAATAATTTTTCATATTATTTTCGATATGATTTTTAAAACAATTTATAATAAAAAAACTTGCCTTGAGATATTTTTCACATTCCAAGCATTGGATAAGGAGGTTAGTATCTTCTTTGTTTATGTTCCTGCTACAGTTATTACAGAATACCTTCAATTTGGAATCACTTACTTGGAACTATCACAAACTTCATGGCTGAATTCAGAAACTTTTTGCAGTTACTTGATAGAGTTATTCAGACATCTACTTGAATAAAAAATTTGACTTTCCACTTGCGAAATATTAAGGGAAACATTCGTGGGCTCCAAAGGGCTAAAAAAAATAATTTTTGTCGACTGTTTTTCTGTGTTGATAAAAGTTATGTCACACATAAAGCAATTTGGAATATACTTATTCCAAAAATTTGTAACTGTTCTCCGTTGAAGTAAGTGGCAAAATATTAAAGATATGTTTTGAAGTGTCAGGCGAGAGCGGGAAACCGGGTTTAATTTCTTGAAAGCCTGTATTTAAATAAAGTGTCTTCGTTTTTCGATTCGAACCATGTAAAATACAGATTCGTTTTATTCAATTTTAACTTTTGAATTTACACCGTTGTAGCTGCAATATTTTGAGTTGTCAGCATTTAAATGAAGATAAACATCCAGGATTTTGAATGGAACCTTTTTTAAGACATTAGTACCCTCTCCGTTTTGAGTAGTGACGCTGTGTGGTCTTCGTAGTCACATTATTTAGACCAGCGATTCCCAAACTGGGAGAAACTTCCCCCTAGTGGGGGAATTTGAAGCTACCAGTGGGGGAATAATTACATTACTTACTAAATAAAATAAATTTTAGATGGATTTTCTTATGTCAGAGAGAGAGAGAGAGAGAGAGAGAGAGAGCGAGAGAGAGAGAGAGAGAGAGGGAGAGAGAGAGAGAGAGAGAGAGAGAGAGAGATCTTGAAGAATTCTGGGTTAATATGCGTAGAGTATACCCACAACTGAGCAATAACGCATTGAAAATCCTCATTTTGTCTTCCACAACCTACCTTTGTGAGTCAGGATTTTCTACTTTACTCACAATCAAGCCCAAAGCACGAAACCGACTCTAGGTGGAATGTGACATACGTTGCGTGCTTGCCAAAACTAACCCTGATATTGATACACTGTTGCACAAGAAGCAGCATCACCTTTCTCACTAATTTAATTCTGAAGTAGAAGAGTAAACAAAAGTCTTTTTGTTTGTTACTAACCGCTCTCTATGGCTATGCTTAGTTGTTACTAACCGCTCTCTATGGCTATGCTTAGTTGTTACTAACCGCTCTCTATGGCTATGCTTAGTTGTTACTAACCGCTCTCTATGGCTATGCTTAGTTGTTACTAACCGCTCTCTATGGCTGGGCTTAGTTGTTACTAACCGCTCTCTATGGCTATGCTTAGTTGTTACTAACCGCTCTCTATGGCTATGCTTAGTTGTTACTAACCGCTCTCTATGGCTATGCTTAGTTGTTACTAACCGCTCTCTATGGCTATGCTTAGTTGTTACTAACCGCTCTCTATGGCTATGCTTAGTTGTTACTAACCACTCTCTATGGATATGCTTAGTTGTTACTAACTGCTCTCTATCCACTTTACTTTGTTTATCAGTATATTTGTACATTTGAAAAATAAATTAGTAAATAGTCTCAGTGTGTTTTAACTGCTGTTTCTCTCATAAACATGAAGGGGGAAATCTGGATAGTTGAACTGAGTGTAGGAGGAAATGACAGAAAATGTTTGGAAACCGCTGATTTAGACATTTCGGCATGATGTAATGGTTAACAACCTTGTCACGCTAGAACAATTACGATAGTAATGAGTTACATTCTCACTGTGTGCTTATACTTTCGGTCGTGTTCCACATCAAAACTGCGCTTATAAAATTACCTTTGAGAAACTCTTAGTCGTGTAAGGATAAGCAAGCTTGTTTCGCTAGAAGCTATTACAAGTATAAGTTCGATCCTCACTGGTTACCTCATACTTTCGGCCTTGTACCAAATCTAAGCTGCGCTTAGAAAATAAATAATTATTTATCCCTTTTTTTTTATAAGGGCAGACAGTTCTATTTCTGACTAAGACAGACTGAGCAAGCAAGCCACCTATATAAATAACTAGCAGTATAACCCGGCGTTCCTCGGGTGTAATGAAAACTTTAAAACTAATTCATGGTCCTGGAGCTCAGACTCTTTGGACGTTGGCACGAAAGACTAACAAGCAATAGCTATTTCCAGTTAAAGCGAAACCGTAGACTGAAAGAAAAATGAATGGATGTAAGTCAAATTTTGATTTCCTGGTATCAATATCAAATAAGTTTTTCGTCGTAAACTGAATTTTGAAGGCTAAATAAGTCCTCTGAGTAAATGGTATCATGGCTGAGAATAAGAACTACAATTATACCTACTTAGAGCCAAACCCGAAGCAAAAAACTAAAATAAAAGGGCTGAAAAAAATACAGACATACAGGCAGATAAACAGACACACACACACAAAAATCTTGCCTTTTACATATATATATATATATTATCAATTTTTTGCACTATTCTAAGAACTGCAACCTTGAAACTTCTGAATATCGTTTCTTATGATTGTGTCTATGAGTGTATCTAATTTGATTAAAATAAGAACCACTCCTTCTATAACCCGATTTTTTCGATTATTGATTTTCGATAGTTATCGGCGGTACCTCGACACAAAACCCAGCTAAGAACACTCGCAGACGCTTATAGTACAACTGTGTAAATTTTCAAGAAAATCGGATCAGCCGTTTCGGAGTCTATAAGTAACGGACACACGCACACAGACAAAGTTCCATTTATAAATAAGTTTAGATAGATTAGATGAGTTTTAGTCACTGCGTGTTTTTGAAGATGAATCCTTATGAGTAGCCGGGCTGCTGGGGGATGGATATTTTTAGTGAGACCTCCATCTGTAGATTAGTCAGTCAGTTAAGTGCCATACGTGAAAGACGGTTTGGCGATCATGTTTTGAAAGAGACATGATTGACTGGGAAGAGGATTTTCCTGCAGTAGGTTACTGTTGCTTTCTGCGGTATATAGCTTTCCAAAAGTAGAGAAACCAATCTGTTCTGCTAGTTAAACGGAGAAGCGATGGATTATTCTCTTTACCAAAGGAAATAGCACGAAAGTGAATGCAACGAATTCAACTAGAATTCGAACTCGGCTCTCCAATTTCTCGTTCTGAGCCAATATCCACTGCATCGCAAGGCACCTATATAGCAAGGTAAGAAGGCCAAAATGGAGCATGGATGCCATATCTGTGCTGGATAAGCCCAACCCTGCTTTTCACTATTGACAGAATTCAAAAGCGTTTGCGTGTCCTTGAGGGTGTTTAATTATTTAAATTCTACAACCACTTTCCTACAAACAAATCGCTGCTAATATTCTGATGTTCTGTCATTATTTTTTATGGCAGATGGTGGTTTTCTAACCTTAGCATGGATGTGGTACAAGGCAAAATGTTTGGGACATCCAGTGAGGATTGAACTTACTATTCAGTCGGAATTGATAAATCGAGACCGTCTTGCTAACCTTTAGACCACATCAAAGTACGCTTATTTCTATGAAAGATCTAAGTTCTGCCTATCCACACTTTCACAGATAGCACCCTTCCATGGCACGTACACAGAATCAGAACCTCCTCATTCCCTTCATATTCCATTCGTAAAGAGGAAGCTCCACTTAAACAGCTTCTTCCCCACACATACTCTTTGTTTTGGGTTGGAGTTGAGGAAGTTTGTAAGCCAATGTAAGGAGAGATGTGGTCGAAGAAATTATCTGACATCTATATGTGAATTATTCTGCTTGTTTAAGTTTTATTTGACGGAATATCAATCTCTGTGGGTTATTAAATGCCAAAAAGGAGAGATTTCAAGGTGTTTTTCTAAATGTTCAGTTATAGTGAGAAGGTTGATTTAGTCAGATTTTGATAATTTTTTTGTTATTTAGAAAAATGAAAATGTCTTCTAGTTTTGTATTAAAAATTTATTGGTAGTAATTTTTTCTTTAAAAACATTTTTTTCTTTAAAAATGTATTATGGTAATAATTTTTTTCTTCAAAAATGTATATTTTTCTATAAAAGTCTATTTTTATACTTTCATAGTGTTTTGACCCCAGTTTGGGGGTTAACTATTTGCCCATAGCTGGGATCCTAACGGGTGCTACCACTCCGAGTCAGGCTGAACCTAGAAACAACAGCAATTAAGAGGTGGTTTCATGCTCTTCATAACCTTCCAACCAGAGGTTTTGCTGCTGGATGCAATTTATGAGCCCAGGACCATATCTCGAAGAGACATGAATGAATAAGTAGAATATTATTACGCAATAGGTTACTTTCTGCAGTAGATTGGTCACCTAATAGGGCAATTGTAGAACAAGACCGAAAGCATAAGCACCCAGTGAGAATGTAACTCATTACTGTCGTAATTGTTCTAGCGTGACAAGGTTGTTAACCATTACATCACGCCGAAATGTCTAAATCAGAGATTCCCAAATTGTTTACTATCATTTCCCCTACACACAGTTCAACCATACAGATTCCCCCTTCATGTGTATGAGAGAAAGAGCAGTAAAAATACACTATGACTAATTACTAATTTATTTTTCAAATGTACAAATATGCAGAAAAACTTATAGTTACAGAGTAAAGTGGATAGAGAGCAGTTAGTAACAACTAAGCATAGCCATAGAGAGTGGTTAGTAACAACTAAGCATAGCCATAGAGAGCGGTTAGTAACAACTAAGCATAGCCATAGAGAGTGGTTAGTAACAACTAAGCATATCCATAGAGAGCGGTTAGTAACAACTAAGCATAGCCATAGAGAGCGGTTAGTAACAACTAAGCATAGCCATAGAGAGTGGTTAGTAACAACTAAGCATAGCCATAGAGAGCGGTTAGTAACAACTAAGCACAGCCATAGAGAGCGTTTAGTAACTACTAAGCACAGCCATAGAGAGCGATTAGTAACTACTAAGCACAGCCATAGAGAGCGGTTAGTAACAACTAAGCATAGCCATAGAGAGTGGTTAGTAACAACTAAGCACATACATAGAGAGCGGTTAGTAACTACTAAGCAGAGCCATAGAGAGCGATTAGTAACAACTAAGCACAGCCATAGAGAGCGGTTAGTAACAACTAAGCACATACATAGAGAGCGGTTAGTAACTACTAAGCACAGCCATAGAGAGCGGTTAGTAACAACTAAGCACATACATAGAGAGCGGTTAGTAACTACTAAGCACAGCCATAGAGAGCGGTTAGTAACAACTAAGCACAGCCATAGAGAGCGGTTAGTAACAACTAAGCATAGCCATAGAGCGCGGTTAGTAACAACTAAGCATAGCTATAGAGAGCGTAAGTTAGTAACAACTAAGCATAGCCATAGAGAGCGGCTAGTAACAACTAAGCATAGCCATAGAGAGCGGTTAGTAACAACTAAGCATAGCTTACAGAGAGCGGTTAGTAACAACTAAGCATAGCCATAGAGCGCGGTTAGTAACAACTAAGCATAGCCATAGAGAGCGGTTAGTAACAACTAAGCATAGCCATAGAGCTTAAGCAGTAACAACTAAGCATAGCCATAGAGCGGTTAGTAACAACTACATAGCCATAGAGAGCGGTTAGGTAACAACTAAGCATAGCCATAGAGAGCGGTTATAACTAAGGTATAGCCATAGAGAGCGGTTAGTAACAACTAAGCATAGCCATAGAGAGCGGTTAGTAACAACTAAGCATAGCCATAGAGAGCGGTTAGTAACAACTAAGCATAGCCATAGAGAGCGGTTAGTAACAACTACATAGCCATAGAGAGTGTTAGTAACAACTAAGCATAGCCATAGAGAGCGGTTATAACAACTAAGCATAGCTACAGAGAGCGGTTATAACAACTACATAGCCATAGAGAGCGAGCAGTAACAACTAAGCATAGCCATAGAGAGCGGAAAGAAACAACTAAGCATAGCCATAGAGAGCGGTTAGTAACAACTAAGCACAGCCATAGAGAGCGGTTAGTAACAACTAAGCATAGCCATAGAGAGCGGTTATAACAACTAAGCATAGCCATAGAGAGCGGTTAGTAACAACTAAGCATAGCTATAGAGCGCGGTTATAATAACCAAGCACAGCTAATAGAGAGGTTAGTAACAACTAAGCATAGCCATAGAGCGCGGTTAGTAACAACTAAGCATAGCCATAGAGAGCGGTTAGTAACAACTACATAGCCATAGAGAGCGGTTAGTAACAACTAAGCATAGCCATAGAGAGCGGTTAGTAACAACTAAGCATAGCCATAGAGAGCGGTTAGTAACAATCAACATAGCCAGAGAGCGGTTAGTAACAACTAAGCATAGCCATAGAGAGCGGTTAGTAACAACTAAGCATAGCCATAGAGAGTTGCTAGTAACAACTAAGCATAGCCATAGAGCGCGGTTAGTAACAACTAAGCATAGCCATAGAGAGCGGTTAGTAACAACCAAGCATAGCCATAGAGCGCGGTTAGTAACAACTAAGCATAGCCATAGAGAGCGGTTAGTAACAACTAAGCATAGCCATAGAGAGCGGTTAGTAACAACTAAGCATAGCCATAGAGAGCGGTTAGTAAATAACTAAGCATAGCCATAGAGAGCGGTTAGTAACAACTACAGCCATAGAGAGCGGTTAGTAACAACTAAGCACATACATAGAGAGCGGTTAGTAACTACTAAGCACAGCCACAGAGAGCGATTAGTAACAACTAAGCACAGCCATAGAGAGCGGTTAGTAACAACTAAGCACATACATAGAGAGCGGTTAGTAACTACTAAGCACAGCTATAGAGAGCGGTTAGTAACAACTACACATATACATAGAGAGCGGTTAGTAACTACTAAGCACAGCCATAGAGAGCGGTTAGTAACAACTAAGCACAGCCATAGAGCGCGGTTAGTAACAACTAAGCATAGCCATAGAGAGCGGTTAGTAACAACTAAGCATAGCCATAGAGCGGTTAGTAACAACCAAGCATAGCCATAGAGAGTGTTAGTAACAACTAAGCATAGCCATAGAGAGCGGTTAGTAACAACTAAGCATAGCCATAGAGAGCGGTTAGTAACAACTAAGCATAGCCATAGAGAGCGGGGGTTAGCAACAACTACATAGCCATAGAGAGCGGTTAGTAAACACCAAGCACAGCCATAGAGAGCGGTTAGTAACAACTAAGCATGCTTACAGAGAGCGGTTAGTAACAACTAAGCATAGCCATAGAGAGCGGTTAGTAACAACTGAAGACAGCCATAGAGAGCGGTTAGTAAATAACTAAGCATAGCCATAGAGCGGCTAGTAACAACTAAGTACAGCCATAGAGATGTAAGTTAGTAACAACTAAGCACATACATAGAGAGCGGTTAGCAAAACCACTAAGCACAGCCATAGAGAGCGATTAGTAACAACTAAGCACAGCCATAGAGAGCGGTTAGTAACAACTAAGCACATACATAGAGAGCGGTTAGTAACTACTAAGCACAGCCATAGAGAGGTTAGTAATAACTAAGCACATACATAGAGAGCGGTTAGTAACTACTAAGCACAGCCATAGAGAGCGGTTAGTAACAACTAAGCACAGCCATAGAGCGCGGTTAGTAACAACTAAGCATAGCCATAGAGAGCGGTTAGTAACAACTAAGCATAGCCATAGAGCGCGGTTAGTAACAACTAAGCATAGCCATAGAGAGCGGTTAGTAACAACTAAGCATAGCCATAGAGAGCGGTTAGTAACAACTAAGCATAGCCATAGAGAGCGGTTAGTAACAACTAAGATAGCCATAGAGAGCGGTTAGTAACAACTAAGCATAGCCATAGAGAGCGGTTAGTAACAACTAAGCATAGCCATAGAGAGCGGTTAGTAACAACTAAGCATAGCCATAGAGAGCGGTTAGTAACAACTAAGCATAGCTATAGAGAGCGGTTAGTAACAACTAAGCACTGCCATAGAGAGCGGTTAGTAACAACTAAGCACAGCCATAGAGAGCGGTTAGTAATAACCAAGCATAGCCATAGAGAGCGGTTAGTAACAACTAAGCATAGCCATAGAGAGCGGTTAGTAACAACTAAGCATAGCCATCGAGAGCGGTTAGTAACAACTAAGCATAGCCATAGAGAGCGGTTAGTAACAACTAAGCATAGCCATAGAGAGCGGTTAGTAACAACTAAGCACATACATAGAGAGCGGTTAGTAACTACTAAGCACAGCCATAGAGAGCGATTAGTAACAACTAAGCACAGCCATAGAGAGCGGTTAGTAACAACTAAGCACATACATAGAGAGCGGTTAGTAACTACTAAGCACAGCCATAGAGAGCGGTTAGTAACAACTAAGCACATACATAGAGAGCGGTTAGTAACTACTAAGCACAGCCATAGAGAGCGGTTAGTAACAACTAAGCACATACATAGAGAGCGGTTAGTAACTACTAAGCACAGCCATAGAGAGCGGTTAGGAACAACTAAGCACAGCCATGAGAGAGGCGGTTAGTAACAACTAAGCATAGCCATAGAGAAGCGGTTAGTAACAATAAGCACATACATAGAGAGCGGTTAGTAACTACTAAGCACAGCCATAGAAGCGGTTAGTAACAACTAAGCACATACATAGAAGCGGTTAGTAACTACTAAGCACAGCCATAGAGAGCGGTTAGTAACAACTAAGCACAGCCATAAGAAGTGGTTAGTAACAACTAAGCATAGCCATAGAGCGCGGTTAGTAACAACTAAGCATAGCCATGAGCGGTTAGTAACAACTAAGCATAGCCATAGAGAGCGGTTAGTAACAATAAGCATAGCCATAGAAAGCCGGTTAGTAACAACTAAGCATAGCCATAGAGAGCGGTTAGTAACAACTAAGCATAGCCATAGAGCGCGGTTAGTAACAGCTAAGCATAGCCATAGAGAGCGGTTAGTAACAACTAAGCATAGCCATAGAGCGCGGTTAGTAACAACTAAGCATAGCCATAGAGAGCGGTTAGTAACAACTAAGCATAG
This sequence comes from Ascarosepion bandense, assembly GCA_037127315.1. NCBI lineage: Eukaryota > Metazoa > Mollusca > Cephalopoda > Sepiida > Sepiidae > Ascarosepion > Ascarosepion bandense. The sequence goes on along the minus strand of JBBBDQ010000505.1, from coordinate 1,498,871 downwards.
CCATAGAGAGCGGTTAGTAACAACTAAGCATAGCCATAGAGAGCGGTTAGTAACAACTAAGCATAGCCATAGAGAGCGGTTAGTAACAACTAGACATAACCATAGAGAGCAGTTAGTAACAACTAAGCATAGCCATAGAGAGCGGTTAGTAACAACTAAGCATAGCCATAGAGAGCGGTTAGTAACAACTAAGCATAGCCATAGAGAGCGGTTAGTAACAACTAAGCATAGCCATAGAGAGCGGTTAGTAACAACCAAGCATAGCCATAGGCGGTTAGTAACAACTAAGCATAGCCATAGAGAGCGGTTAGTAACAACTAAGCACAGCCATAGAGAGCGGTTAGTAACAGCTAAGCACATAGCCATAGAGAGCGGTTAGTAACAACTAAGCATAGCCATAGAGAGCGGTTAGTAACAACTAAGCATAGCCATAGAGCGCGGTTAGTAACAACTAAGCATAGCCATAGAGAAGCGGTTAGTAACAACTAAGCATAGCCATAGGCGCGGTTAGTAACAACTAAGCATAGCCATAGAGAGCGGTTAGTAACAACTAAGCATAGCCATAGAGAGCGGTTAGTAACAACTAAGCATAGCCATAGAGAGCGGTTAGTAACAACTAAGCATAGCCATAGAGAGCGGTTAGTAACAACTAAGCATAGCCATAGAGAGCGGTTAGTAACAACTAAGCATAGCCATAGAGAGCGGTTAGTAACAACTAAGCATAGCCATAGAAGACGGTTAGTAACAACTAAGCATAGCCATAGAGCGCGGTTAGTAACAACTAAGCATAGCCATAGAGAGCGGTTAGTAGCAACTGTACAATACATAAGAACGCGGTTAGTAACAACTAAGCATAGCCATGAGAGCGGTTAGTAACAACTAAGCACTGTACACTAGAGAGCGGTTAGTAACAGCTAAGCATAGCCATAGAGAGCGGTTAGTAACAACTAAGCATAGCCACTGAGGAGCGGTTAGTAACTCCTTCAGCACAGCCATAGAGAGCGGTTAGTAACAACTGGCATACATAGAAGCCGGTTAGTAACTGCTAAGCACAGCCATAGAGAGCGATTAGTAACAACTCGCGCCATGAGAGCGGTTGCGTAACAGCTAGGCACATACATGAAGAGAGCGGTTAGTAACTATGGCACAGCCATGAGAGCGATTGTAGTAACAACTAAGCACATACATGAGCGGTTAGTAACTACTAAGCACAGCCATAGAGAGCGGTTAGTAACAACTAAGCACAGCCATAGAGCGCGGTTAGTAACAACAAGCATAGCCATGAGAAGCCCGGTTAGTAACAACTAAGCATAGCCATGGCCAGCACGGTTGAAAGCAACTAAGCATAGCCATAGAGAGCGGTTAGTAACAACTAAGCACTTGTATGAGAAGCGGTTATTAACAACTAAACACAGCCATAGAGAGCGGTTAGTAACAACTAAGCATAGCCATAGAGAGCGGTTAGTAACAACTAAGCATAGCCATAAGCGGTTAGTAACAACTAAGCACAGCCATAGAGAGCGGTTATTAACAGCTAAGCATAGCCATAGAGAGCGGTTAGTAACAACTAAGCATAGCCATAGAGCGGTTAAGTAACAACTAAGCATAGCCATAGAGAGCGGTTAGTAACAACTAAGCATAGCCATAGAGAGCGGTTAGTAACAACTAAGCACAGCCATAGAAGCGGTTAGTAACACGCTAAGCACATACATAGAGAGCGGTTAGTAACTACTAAGCACAGCCATAGAGAGCGATTAGTAACAACTAAGCACAGCCATAGAGAAGCGGTTAGTAACAACTAAGCACATACATGAGAGCGGTTAATGCTTACTAAGCACAGCCACATAGAAGGGGTTAGTAACAACTAAGCACATACATAGAGAGCGGTTAGTAACTACTAAGCACAGCCATAGAGAGCGGTTAGTAACAACTAAGCACAGCCATAGAGCGCGGTTAGTAACAACTAAGCATAGCCATAGAGAACGGTTAGTAACAACTAAGCATAGCCATAGAGCGCGGTTAGTAACAACTAAGCATAGCCATAGAGAGCGGTTAGTAACAACCAAGCATAGCCATGAGAGCGGTTAGTAACAACTAAGCATAGCCATAGAGAGCGGTTAGTAACAACTAAGCATAGCCATAGAGAGCGGTTAGTAACAACTAAGCATAGCCATAGAGAGCGGTTAAGTAACAACTAAGCATAGCCATAGAGAGCGGTTAGTAACAACTAAGCATAGCCATAGAGAGCGGTTAGTAATGACTAAGCACTGCCATAGAGAGCGGTTAGTAACAACTAAGCACAGCCATAGAGAGCGGTTAGTAGCAACTAAGCATAGCCATAAAGAGAGCGGTTAGTAACAACCAAGCATAGCCATAAGAGAGCGGTTAGTAACAACTAAGCATAGCCATGAGAGCGGTTAGTAACAACTAAGCATAGCCATAGAGAGCGGTTAGTAACAACTAAGCATAGCCATAGAGAGCGGTTAGTAACAACTAAGCACATACATAGAAGCGGTTAGTAACTACTAAGCACAGCCATAGAGAGCGATTAGTAACAACTAAGCACAGCCATAGAGAGCGGTTAGCTGTAACTAAGCACATACATAGAAGACGGTTAGTAAGCACAGCCATAGAGGTTAGTAACAACTAAGCACATACATAGAGAGCGGTTAGTAACTACTAAGCACAGCCATAGAGAGCGGTTAGTAACAACTAAACACATACATAAAGAGCGGTTAGTAACTACTAAGCACAGCCATAGAGAGCGGTTAGGAACAACTAAGCACAGCCATAGAGAGCGGTTAGTAACAACTAAGCATAGCCATAGAGAGCGGTTAGTAACAACTAAGCTGCCATAGAGAGCGGTTAGTAACTACTAAGCACAGCCATAGAGAGCGGTTAGTAACAACTAAGCACATACACCAGAGAAGCCCCGGTTAGTAACTACTAAGCACAGCCATAGAGAGCGGTTAGTAACAACTAAGCACATACATAGAGAGCGGTTAGTAACTACTAAGCACAGCCATAGAGAGCAGTTAGTAACAACTAAGCACATACATAGAGAGCGGTTAGTAACTACTAAGCACAGCAATAGAGAGCGGTTAGTAACAACTAAGCACAGCCATAGAGAGCGGTTAGTAACAACTAAGCATAGCCATAGACGCAGTTAGTAACAACTAAGCATAGCCATAGAGAGCAGTTAGTAACAACTATGCATAGCCATAGAGCGCAGTTAGTAACAACTAAGCATAGCCATAGAGAAGCGGTTAGTAACAACTATGCATAGCCATAGAGAGCGGTTAGTAACAACTAAGCATAGCCATAGAGCGCGGTTGACAGCAACTAAGCATAGCCATAGAAGCGGTTAGTAACAACTAAGCATAGCCATAGAACGCAGTTGAAAGTAACAACTAAGCATAGCCATGAGGAAGCGGTTAGTAACAACTAAGCATAGCCATAGAGAAGCGGTTAGTAACAACCCAAAGCATAGCCATAGAGAGCGGTTAGTAACAACTAAACATAGCCATAGAGAGCGGTTAGTAACAACTAAGCACAGGCATAGAGAGCGGTTAGTAACAACTAAGCATAGCCATAGAGAGCGGTTAGTAACAAATAAAAGGACTTTTGTTTACTCTTCTACTTCAGAACCCACTTTAACTTGCCATTTAACCCATAGCTGGAGGGAGAAGAGACATTTTAATACTTTTTAATATCTTTTCTAAGGGTATTTGCACAAGTTAATGCCAAGAATTCAACTAGAATTCAAACTCGGCTCACTGATTTCTAGTTCCGAACCGATATCCACTGCATCACAACCTGCATCCCGTCTGTAGAGACATTCCCAAAATAAGGTTGACGAGCTTATATCTCTCCATAAGCACAACCATTAGTATCATCAGAATGGTTACGAAGACATTATCATTGTTGTTTGTTTGATACTCACTGTGAAATGCCCATATTCCGCTGAAGATTTTAAAAATACTTTGAAAACCTGTCAGGAAATATACAGAATCGGCCATAATATAAGGAACGGAAGCAACAAAGACATAAATATGTGTATTTATTTTTTAATCATATCGCCCCAAGCAAGGCGGTGACGCCACTGATGCACATGGGGCTACTTAAGAGTAAAATGATTGGAGACGAGAACGCCGGAAACCATATCCTAAACAGGAAACTAGGGATGAGCATCTTCACCTGTTCAATAGACGTGGGTGGAGTGTGAACCGGGCTATAGTTAAGTCTATCTACTCCAATGTTACTTAAAAAGTAATGCATGATTAGGAATGAATTTTTTACCGAATAAAGATTAGCGTGTAATGCATAAATATTATACAAAGTTACAACAACTTACATAATAGATTTTTTTCAAATAAAGATTAAATGGAGCAAAGGAAATACGCTACTGGACAAAAATTAAGGAATGATCTTGTTAATGATTGTGAACAAAATAGCAACAAAATTCAATATTTGATAAACATCCCCTTATTTTCAATGATTTCTCTTTATCGCCCTGCACATTTATAATTCTTTCTCTTATTCTGTATATATACAGTAGCGGCCATAATATAAGGAACAGAAACAAGAAAGACATAAATATGTGTATTACTTAAAAAGTAATGCATGATTAGCAAGGAATTTTTTATCGAATAAGGATTAGGGTGTAATGCATAAATATTATACAAAGTTACAAAAAACTTACATAATATATTTTTTTTCAAATAAACTTTAAATGGAACAAAAGAAATAAGCTACTAGACAAAAGTTAAGGAACAATGTTAATAATTTGCATAAACTTTTAAATTACATTGTTAAAAACCTCGATGGAACTTTTCAACAATAAGTAAAAGTTCATTTATAAATTAAGACTTTATTTTTTAAAAATATAGCAAATTCTTCACGCAAAACGCTCTCTTTTGAAGAAAAAACTCATTATCGCTAACTAACAAGAAAAAAGTCAATTTCAGAAATTTCTGATATTGTTCATAGGTCTAAAAGTGTCGTTCATTACTTTTCAAGTAATACACATATTTATGTCTTTGTTGTTTCTGTTCTTTATATTATGGCCGCTACTGTAAGTTAAGAAGTTAATCTCAAAGAACATACGATAATGGGGGACCCATTTTGGTTACTTTTCCTGTCTAAACAAAATTTATGAAATATTTGGCATTCAGTCAGTCAGTTAAGTGCCATGCGTGATAAACACTTCGGCGATCATGTCTCTTTCGAGACATGACTGACTGGGCCGAAAATTATCCAGCAGTAGGTTGACATTGCTTTCTGCGGTAGACTACTTGCCAGCCAAAGCTATAAAACCCAATTTGTCCTGTTATTTAACCCATAACTGGAGAGAAGAGACTGATTAATACCTTTCGCAAGGGTATTTGCGCGTAAATGAATGCAAGGAATTTAACTGGAATTCGAACTCAGCTTCCCGATTTCTTGTTCCGAGTCGATATCCGCTGCACCACAACGCACATCCACATCCTCATTACGTGTCTGAAAAGTCCCACATTTTAGGTCCATGGTATCCTCAGCATCCCTCTATAGACATAACAATATTTGTTAGTATATAAATCTTCTTGAAGAAATGTGCTATTATCGCGAGTTCGAAATTTACTAAACATCAGGCTTACGGCCATATCACGTTGAATACACCTGTTCTCGTTCGATCACCGAAGTTAAGCAACGTTGAGCCTGGTCAGTACTTAGATGGGTGACCGCTTGGGAATACTAGGTGTTGTGAGCGTTTAGTGACGCGTTGTGGTTCAGTGGATATCAGCTCGAGTTCGAATTCCAGTTGAATACCCTGCATTCATTTAAGCACTGGTACCCCTGGGAAAGGTATTAATCCGTCCCTTCCCTCCAGTTATGGGTTAAGTAACAGGGTAGGACTTGTTGACCCTGCTCTTAAAAACAAATCCCAATGAATCTTGTTACTCGAAAAGAAAAAGTATTACTAGATACAAAAACTTATATAAAAACAACAATAAATTGTTGAAAGAAAAAAAAGTATTACCAGCAATAAATAAATAAAATTTAGTTGGCAATAAATGACCCGCCGATGTTGATATGCCATAAAACAAAAACAACCAACGAACCAACTAAACATCATGCTTGGGTATCTGTTTTTCGATGTTAAGTTTTGTAAATATTGTAGGCGCCAAACATTACTTACTATATAAGTATTAAGCTAAGTTAGTTGCCAGCTTTGACGGTAGAAATGTTGTTTTCGAATTATTTGGCAGTACTTTCTTTCTATCGATTTTGCAGTGTATGTATCTACACTTGACTAATGTGCCAAAGTCAACTGATAAAATGAATTCTGGGATGTTTTTCAATTCTTTGTGAATCGAGATGCGTGTTTCCATTGAGCGACTTGGCTAATTTTATCATTTTCGATATAGAATACGGACAACGAAAAGAGAGTCAGAAAAATATTATTCTCTATCATCTATTTTTTATGAAAATTATTACCAGAAATATATTCGAATAGAAAATATTTTTCTCTTAAATGACAAAAGATTTGTTGCGTTCGCAGGTTTTGGTAAATAAACATATACTACGGTATCTCCAATCTAAGATATACTGACCTTCATCTTAAGCAAAATACTTATTTACTTGTGGAGGTATTCATCGTGGTCGGATTGACCTGCTTTTTCCCTCAAAAAAAGTTTCACGGGACTTTTTTGGCTTCACAAGCCGTTCCAGGTCGAATATTTTTAAGCCAATTCTTAGTAGTTGCCAACCAAGGCTATAAAACCTAGTCTGTCCTGTTATTTATGGGACAGGCTAGCCTCCCAGAGAGTAAAATACTACGCCTCCTTGGCCTTACACTCTCGGCGGACCTCAAATGGAATGACTATATTGAATCCATTGCCAAATCTGCTGCTATGAAAGTCGGCTCCCTGTGCAGGGCCCGGAAATTTTTCCCACCTGAAACTATTCTGCACATATACAAATCTACCATCCGCCCGTGTATTGAATATTGCTGCCATATCTGGTCGGGTTCCCCTGCTGCTCTCCTTGGGCTTCTTGACAAAATACAAAGGAGGATCTGTAACGTGGTTGATACTGACTTGGCAGACCGGCTGCAGCCGCTCTCACACCGGCGTGATGTAGCTTCCCTGTGCCTCTTCTACAAGTACTTTCATGGCTTCTGCTCCGATGAGCTTAGATCACTGGTGCCGCCTAAGCACGAATTTACACGAGATACTAGATTAGCAACTAGGTCCCACCCTTTTACAGTTAAACAAATAAGATGTAACCGTAAATTCTACTCCAACAGCTTCTTTTCTCGCGCTTCCCGCCTGTGGAACTCCCTTCCACAAGTCTGCTTTCCCGACAGTTACAATCTCCAGGTGTTTAAATGTAGGGTCAATAGACACCTATCACACTAACTCCCAACTATTCTCACAACACTCTCATCTACCCAACCCTCATTCTCGGTATCCTCACCCGCCTATCACCCACCCTCTGTTATTTCCTATATTTAATCAGCCTTTCTCCACTCTACGTAGCCCCCTGCACAGTAGTGGCAGTGACATGCATTGCTCGGGGTGAAACGCTTATGAAAAAAAAAAAAAATTTGCTCATAGCTGAGCTGGGGAGAGAAGAGATGTCTTTATACCATTAATTTTCCTAATACTTACAATTATGGTACCCTCCTACGAGGAGTGGTCTCTTCCTTTTGATATATATAAATTGCCTGCGTGACTTCTAAAGGGCAGTCAATCGTAGCAGTTAAAGAGCAGTCAAGTGAAGCAGTTAACGACAGCTACTAGTATAGCAGTGTAATAATACTTGTCGGACTTATTTATTTCTATATTACTTATTGTTAACACTTCTTTTGAATATAGTGTTTATTGTTATACTAATACACTGTTTCGAACCTACATTCTTGATCCGTGTCTTACTAACGACCAAACCGCTCACTACAACTTCCGGCGAAGTTTCGCCACATTTTAATAACAAATTAGCGACGAAGATCTACAAAACATTATCATTTCCGTAAAGGAATGTAAAGAGTTCGACTGGAATTCGAACTCTGCTCTCCGATTTTTCAATTCGAGCGGCTAAACGAGAAATTGGAGAGACGAATTCGAATCATAGTTGAATTCGTTGCATTTACTTACACGCAAATACCCTTAAGAAAACTACGAATCTGTCGCCTCTCCCTTCAGCTATGGGTTAAATAGCAGTATAGCTTGGGTTCTATAGCGTTCGTCAGCAGAAAATAATGTCAACCTAGTGCATGAAAATTTTCTACCCAGTCAACCATGTCTCTTTTGAGACATGATCACCCAAACGTGTATCACGTATGTCACTTAACTGACTAATTCATTACTCACCGTATCTCCTCATAGGTTTTGGTAAATATCTAAAAAGCTGTGAGTTGTAGTGCAGTCGATATCGGCTCGGAACAAGAAATTGGGAAGCCGGGTTCGAATTCCAGTAGAATTCATTGCATTTACTTACGCGCAAATACCATTGGGAAAAGTATCAATCCGTCTATTCCTTCCATTTATGGGTTAAACAACAGGACAGATTGGGTTCTATAGCCTTGGTCGGCAACCAGCCTACAGCAGAAAGCAATGGCAACATACTGCGGGATAATCTTCTGCCCAGTCAGTCATGTCTCCCAAGCGATCACTTATAGCACAACTGACTGACTGCATATAATAGCTGAAAACATGATTAAGGCTTCTACTTGACATAAAGTGAGGGATCAGTTTTATGTTGTTATGAAGTAATAAATTGATTCCCCACTAATTACTACTTAATAATATAATACATCTCTTCCCCCTCTAGCTATGCGTCAAATAACATGAAAGATTGGGTTTTATAGCCTTGGCCGGCAACCAGTCTACCGCAGAAAGCGATGACAACCTATTGCTGGATAATCTACTACCCAGTCAGTCATGTCTTTTTCGAGACATGATCGCCGAGGTGACGTAGCTGACGTAAATCTTAAGCAAAATGATTCTCATCGTCATTATCTTTCAATCTTAGTCAATTTTATGGAGGCAACGACTCCACTTCAGTAATCATCATCCTGCATAGGCGGCAACATTTCAACCTACCTAATGCCCGATGAAATCAAGCATGACTAAATTATTGCTTCTTCATCCAGGGAGTCGAGGTCTCCAGAGAAGAACGAATCATTTTATCTCATTTCTGTTCTATGCCAGTGACCTGTAAACTATACTCTCCTGACTTTCACTTAGAAAGACTTAAGTTACCATTCATCTATAGTGTCTTTGGTACGATGCTGTCATAAGGGAAGACGTATTAACTTGTGTTGGAGTCATGTAATATTTTGCAAAATGAATATCATTCTAAATTTTACCGAATTTAAAGAACTCAGGTTTAAATTCGGATGCTCTCCTTACACACACACACACACACACACACACACACACACACACACACACACACACACACACACACACATATATATATATTAATAGATATATATATATATATATATATATTGACCTACGTCGATAGCACGACTCGGTTTTCATGCGTTATGTAATCATCAGGTGCAAATTAAATAATTATGTTTGTATTTGTAATATGCACCTGATGATTGAATAACGCATGAAACTCCGAGTCGTGCTGTCGACGGAGAATAATATGTATATTTATTCATTTTACTAATGAATATATGTTTTACCTTGTTTTCATGAAAAATAAATATAATGCATTTGCCGAGTAATTAAAATTTCATTTTTGATATTTATAAAAGTAATCAAGAGGTTCAAGAAAATATTTGCACTATTAACGTGAAGGATATTTCAGTCCGTTGACCACCTTCCATTATGCCACGAAACAAAGAAAGACAAGAAGAAAGAACTAAACATCAATTGTAAAAAGAGCTCAATATGCGAATTACAATTAAAAGCAATTAAAAAATTAAGCAATTAAAAAACTAAGCAATTAAAAAATTAAGCAATTAAAAACCAAGCAATTAAAAAATGTTAAATATCTAGGAAGTTTTCTTAACTGAGAACGGAAAATATGACACCGAAATCCGAAGAGATAATGAAAGATCCCTTTTAAAATCCATTTCGAAAGAGACATGGCTGACTGGGTAGAAGATTATCCTGCAGTAGGTTGCTTTTTGCGGTAGACTGGTTGCCGGCCAAGGCTATAGAACTCAATTTGTCATGTTATTTTTTTTTTAATCGTATCACCCCGAGCAAGGCGGTGACGCCACTGATGTGCAAGGGGCTACGTAATAGTGAAACGATTGGAAAAGAGAAAGCCGGAAACCACATCCTACACAGTGAACAAGGGATGAGCTTCTTAACCTGTTCAATAGACGTGGGTGGTGTGTAAACCGGGCGATAGATAGATCTATCTACTCCAATTGAAAAAAAAAAAAAGAAAAAAAGAAACCAAAGAGAGAAGATTGGAAAAGAGAAAGCCAGAAACCACAACCTAAACAGGGAACAAGGGATGAGTCTCTTAACATGTTAAATAGACGTGGGTGGAGTGTGAACCGGGAGATAGATAGATCTATCTACTCCAATTATTTGACGCATAGCTAGAGGGGGAACAGATGTATTATATTATTAAGTAGTAATTAGTGGGGGATCAATTTATTACTTCATAACAACATAAAACTGATCCCCCACTTTATGCCTAGTAGAAGCCTAATTCATGTTTTCAACTATTATATTCAGTCAGGTAATTGCTATCAGTCAGTCAGTTAAGTGCCATACGTGATACACGCTTGGGCGATCATGTCTTTTTCGAGACATGACCGACTGGGCAGAAGATTACCCCGCAGTAGGTTGCCATTGCATTCTGTGGTAGACTGGTTGCCGACCAAGGCTATAGAACCCAATCTGTCCTGCTATTTAACCCATAACTGGAGGGAAGAGACGGATTAATACCTTTCGCAAGGGTATTTGTGCTTAAGTGAATGCAATGGATTCAGTTGGAATTTCTTGTTCCAAGCTGATATCCACTGTACCACAACGCACATCCGCGCCGGACAATCTCCTAGCATATTGAAAAGTGACTTGAAACGATAGAAATGTCGTTCTACAGAATGATGATGAGGATACCAAGGACTGAAGTTTGAGATGAAGCAGAATGAATTAAATGACACTTTTATTTAACATCAGAATGAAACAGCTGGAATTTCAAAGTAATTAATGAGCAAAAAGGGCTTCGACAATTTGACATTCATAGCTCATTGTAAATATAGAGATGGAAGAAAACGGCTTATAACCTACCTAACTTGTGTAAATGGTTGACAGAACAAGGTTTAGGGAAGATAGCAAAAAGACAAAGCTTATTAGCAGGCGCAAAAGTGGAAATTGTGGACGTCCTGAGGGTACACGGTACATATAAGAAGACATGTTACTGTTTTGATGTCGTAATATTTTATAGATTTGTGGAATTGCAAATTGCAGGTCAGTTTTTTCGGACACATGGAAACATTATACTGTTTAAAAAAATTATATTATTATTAAAAAACGAGTGAGCCCGGATCGTCAAAAATGACGGCTAAAAATTTTAATCGATATGTCGTCTAAATTGATTGTAAAACATATATTGATGTACCAAATATTGAGCATTTTACATTAAAACATAAACAAAAATTAAAAATACTGAGCGTAAGAAGAGGAAAATATCTATCTATCTATCTATCTATCTATCTATCTATCTATCTATCTATCTATCTATCTATCTATTATAAATTATACTTTAGAACATTTACAAATTACAAACTACTAGAAAAGTGTACATTTTGTTTCGACATTGAAAGAACAATGTCTCATCAGGTAGTTAGTAATGATGGTAATAAACGTTTTTGAAAAGAAAATTTATGAAAATTCACTTCCTTTTAATTTTGGAAAACTTTTTTCGTACAAGGTAAAGAGAGTAGGAAAGATGCTCTTTAAATGTCAAAATAAAATGTACAATTTTGTAGCAGATTGTAGTTTGTACATGTTCTAAAATATAATTTATAATAAATATTCATTGCTCTATTTTGAGCAATGTTTTAAATTAATGTTTTGAACGTTGTAAATATTTTATTCGGTCCTTATTCATTTGTATATATATATATATATATATATATATATACAAAACGTTTTTGTTATGATAAAGAGAATATATATTCTTCACAACTCGACGACATAAGTATTGCCAAAAATTAAACTAATAAGGCACTGTTAAAGAGCAAACACGAGCCAAATGCTTTCATAACTGATAGTAAAGTTTAATAACTGGTAGTAAAGAGAAGGAACTGAGTCAACGCTGGCTCGTTATATTCTTTCTATATATGAACGGGATAGGAGTGATATATACATATCCAGGTAAGGAGAACCAACAGTTTTACAATTCCGAGTTCTCTGCCTGATGATGAGATAGAAATCTCGAAACATAGAAATTTCGGTGTCGCAATGTATTTTTAATTAGAAAACAAATGTAATTATATGATCTCATATACATAGCGTTCTTTATTAAAAGAGAGAAAATTATACATTAAAATATTATAGTGTTATTAAATCTAAAATATTAAAATTTGTTCAAAGTTTAGAATATACAAAAGAGTGTCACAGGAATTCCATAGAAATGTTAATGGTACTATCAGGCAGTCATTGACAAAGCATCCAGTACTATTGGCATTCAGACGTTTTCATATCTTTCTGTTCAAACAATATTTCAGGAAAATAATTTTCCCAGGTCCACTACATGTTATCGCTCTTTTAACTTTCTTAACTTTTGTTCGAAGTAATATAGAATATCAGCATCTCGATTATTTTCTTATTCTCACCTTCTAATTATGTGCGCTATCAATTTCGGTTTATGCTGAAGTTGGAAGTCCTCAAGTGATCTCCAGCAAGTCGACCCGATCAATTTGCGAATATGTGAGAGATTATCGTGGTATCGAATGTCAATCATCTATCTATGAATACTCGCACAGTAATTATCTAAATCCGAAACACAGATCTCTTGGAAGAAGTCGGTTTAGTTTATGTCGATTCCATAGCGTATACCACTCTATGACCAGTTAGAATTATTGAATTTTGCTTGTTTACCATATTCTTTCTATTCTTGAATTGCATACAGTTATAACATGCACACATATTACAATATATATATATATATATATATATATATATATATATATATAAGCGTGATTATATATAGTTATACACGTCTCGAACACCTTCCTCAAAAACTTTCGAACGAAGGAAAAAAATGGTTTTAAAAAAGAAAAAAAAGAAAGTGCTTTGGACATGAAAGTCTGTCAAAAGTGTTCGGACAAAAATCAGCAGGAAGCCCAAAGAAAAAAACGAAAAAACTCGACACGAGTAACCATCTAACAGAAACCTCTAAATACAAAGGTAGAGCGAGCATAATAGAATCTAATGAGCCAGACGAACCTACTTAGGTTTCTCCTAAACGGATCATCAGGAGCCAGTTTTTCCTAGGAGAAACCTAGGTAGGTTCGTCTGGCTCATTAGGTTCTGTTATATATATATATATATATATATATATATATATATATATATATATATATTACAAAAATGTGTAAGGACACATAGATTAAAACCACTGTTCATTTATAAAGAGAGCTCGATACTGAGTAGAGCTTAATATTGTAATGTTGTTATGACAATGGTTTATAAAAGCATAACATCACTGCACAAACAATTTCATGTTTCGTAATAAAACTCTGCCTCTTCAGGTTATATGTTAAAACAAATGGTCAAAACGATTTGTTTTTGAAAATATAAGATGGATTTGTGGTTATTTGGAAAGTTAGGGAGTGGTAGTTGAGGGAAATGCATTTAGGTGTGTCAAAGTTTTCAATCAAAATTTAGAACTATGTAACCATGGAGATTTAAACATTTGGGTTGTGAAAGGGGACTGGATGGCTTAGATCTAGACATGTCACTTTTTAATTTTGCCTGGATAAGATACATAGCGGGATCTTCTATTTTTTAAAAGGGTAGACAATAAATTTAATCAGGAGGTTAGAGTTGAGTTTTTTTTTTATTGAACAATATATATTTTTTATTTCTATCTATGAGTATAAATAAAAATAAGGGTTAAATAATTGTGGTATATAAATAAATCGTTTTTACCATTTATTTTAGCATATCATCTGAAGAGTTTTGCTCGGAACCATGAAATTTTTTGTGTAATGATATTATGCTTTTATAAACCATTCTAACAATATATATATGTGTATCCGTTACCTATAGACTCCAAAACGGCTGAACCGATTTCCTTGAAAATTTACAGTTTCACTATGAGCGTCTGCGAGTGTTCTTAGCTAGGTTTTGTGCCGAGGTACCCCCGATAAATACAAAAAATCGATAATCGAAAAAATCGGAATATAGAAGGAGTGGTCCGATTTTAATCAAATTTGATACACTCATAGATAAAGACATAAGAAACGATATTCAGAAGTTTCAAGGTTGCAGTTCTTACAATAGTGCAGAAAATCGATAATATATATAAAATACAAGAAGTTTGTGTGTGGTGTCTGTTTATCTGTCTGTATGTCCTTTATAGAAATCCACAATTTTTATCCGATTCTCAAGAAACTTCACACAAATATTCTTTATGCTGAGTTTGAGCTACAGGACAATGGATTAGTTTAAATGCTTTCATTACACCCGAGCAACGCCGGTCTATACTGCTAGTATATATATATACATATATATATATATATATATATAGGGATTTTTCAGAGACTCATTTAAAGCATATGATTTTATAGGTTTAAAAATTCATTTTCTGACAAAACCTTGCTTGCCTAAACATTTAAACGTTCTCATTCTTCTCGGACAAACGGTGAACGAATTCAACACCAGAAAGTCGTGGAACAACAAACACGTCTCGCTAGTATAACTTTGGTACGCTGCCAACAACACTGGCAACAACATGGTGAAGTTGACGAAACTTCCAAAAGCAGCTTTTTATCGCTTGTTTAAACAATTGATGATACTGCCACTATAGTGCGTGGTGTTGCTGAAAGTGGAAGATAAGGAGAAGACTATAGTGAGGAGAAAAGTCAATAAAAGATTAAGGAAGACAGAAGAGGGTTATTTCTGCTTTATTTAAATTCTGGGTGACGAGGAAATAAATCGGAAGAGAGTTCGACAGGTGAGAAGTGCGAGAAAAGGAAATATTAGAATAGAACTTGAGGTCACATTTAGCTATTTAAACAGTAAATCAATGAGACCAAGTTGCCAATCTGATACTACACTTAAATTTATGCAGTCGGTGTATCAAGGAGGACAGCTCATTAGAACAACTGCCATGAAAAATTCAAGGAATGAGAATGATATAGCACAGTGATTGTAATAAAGGGTCCGGTTCGAAATTCACAGCACCTGAAGAAGGCCGAAGCGCA
Source organism: Ascarosepion bandense (assembly GCA_037127315.1). Lineage (NCBI taxonomy): Eukaryota > Metazoa > Mollusca > Cephalopoda > Sepiida > Sepiidae > Ascarosepion > Ascarosepion bandense. Next base: position 1,483,477 of record JBBBDQ010000505.1, on the reverse strand, counting down.
CAACAGCTGAAACGTCGCACAAATGGCAACAAAAATGAGGCCAATAGTCCGAATAATGTAAATAGAGCCATGAAAATATTTACAGGTCCTGGGTATGACGGTAAACTGCACCCGACAGCAAGGCCTTTAATTGGGAGGTTGTGAGGAGCATGAAACCACCTCTTAATTGCTGTTGTTCCCAGGTTCACTCTGACCCGGATTGGTAGCACCAGTTAAGGTCACAGGTATGGGCAAATAATTAACTTCCAAATTGGTGTCAAAACACTATAAAAGTATAAAAATACACTTTTATAGAAAAATATACATTTTTGAAGAAAAAAATTACGGGCAATACATTTTTGAATACAAAAATAAAATACCTCTTCGATTTTCTAAAATTTTTTCTAAAAGTATTTTTCATCAAAATCGGACTAATCAACCGAACATTAAAAAATACCTTAAAACTCTACCTTTTTAGCATTAAATAACCCACAGAGATTGATATGCCTTAAACAAAATTCAAATCAAAAGTATTTACAGAAAAGACAGGGGAAAGCCATTTCACCGAGATCTGAGATTGACTGAGGCCTCGATTAAAATTTGTTATCAGTTTGAAATTTCTTGAAGGTTATCCTGGACAGGAAAGCATCTGAAGAAGAACGAAGGACAGATCGCCCGAAGTAGTGTGAAAATAACAACAAAGATGACAATATTCCGAGAGTAAATAATGTTAATTAAAATAATTCACCCCATAATTTCAGATATAAATTCATATTAAATTCATATTATATACATATTCAGTCACCAAGACCATGTCAGTAAGATTAAATGCCTTGACAAGAACTATTGGTTTCTATCTTGTTTCGCATTACTATTGAAATTGTTGAAAGTACGATCTCTTATGGAACAGTAGCTATAAAATTTCTTCTGCCGACGTGAGACGATCGTCACTTAGTACCCGAAATTATATAAAAGAGACAATGCTTTTTATTCATACGTAGATACATCTGACGTCGGCAGTGTCAGGAATTCATTTGCATAACAATTTTTTTTTCAGCATAACCAAACTCTCAATACAGTTAACGCACTGGTGAATATTAGTCATATAGATCGAACGTTATAAAGATACCTTTCAGATCAAAAGCCCTTCAGTAACTCACTATAAATCTACGAACTTATTTGTTCACACTTGTCTACTAAAGTGACATAGTTAGTGTTGTGGGATTTCCCATTTTTCTATGATAATGGACTCGACTTGAGTATACAAATACTCCTGTTATAGTGAATTACCGTTCAGATCCGTAGGTTACCGTAAGATACCGACAGATAACGAGAGATACCGAAGTTTCACAGTGAATACAGCATCAGCAGCTCTGAGTTCCACTGAGTCAAAATAGAGTTACACAGCACTCGTCAGTTTCTGACGTGGACATACTAATTCTACTACGACTTCACTTCAAAGACTTGTATATATATATTCCTTACTAATCGTATTCTGGATAACTAACCTCCGTTCAAGTTTGCATATTTTTCTATCTCAGATATCTGGTTTGTTGTTTATTATTTTGTGCGGTTCCTCACCCGGAATCCACAACAGTTAGTATCATTTTCGAGCTGACCATTTATTCCTATGTCAGGTTCAATCCCATTGATAGCCCCACTTCTTGTCATATTCGTAATTTAGGGAAATTCATAGATAAAACGTATAATTTTACCTGCATCTTCAGCGAGAGATCATGTGTAAAATTTCCACCAGGTATAATCAGTCCAGTGCCATACGTGATACACACTTGGGCAATCGTGTCTTTTTAGAGAAATGACTTACCTGATAGTAGGTTGCCATTAATTTTTGCAGTAGACTGCAGTAGGTAGCCATTACCTTCAGCAGTAGATTAGTTGTCAACTAAGGCTATAAAAAACAATGTGTCCTGCTATTTAACCCTTACCATGGAGAGAGAAGCGAAGGTTTAGTACCTTTTCCAATGGTATTTACGCGTAAGTGAATGTAACGAATTCAAATGGATTTTGAACTCGCCGATGTCTCATTCTGAGCCGATATCCACTACACCACAAATAGGAGTTTACCTGGATACGGACTTAGTAATATACTAGATTCGTATCGTAGTATACTGTAGTAGTCAGGCAAAAGTCAATGCTTTTAGGATAATGTTAACAACTACACCATTTCCAGGTGTGTATAAAATTAAATTACTCTTAAGTATTGAGTAGTATCAGCGCAGGCAATTTGATCAAATTTTACGAATTCTGTTGGGTTTACTTCAGTAAAAATGCCCCAAGGAAAAGTCTGAATTTATCTTCTAGTTCTACACCAATGCGTTAAACAGCAAACTAAGCTTAATATTCTAGCATTGGATATTAACTGTTCTAGGTGCAAGAAGACTTGGAAGGGATCAATGGGTAACTACGCAGTCCGATTCCTCGTTTTGAGCTTATACCCATTGCACCACAATGCATATTTTGGTGTTATGGACTTCGTCTCAGAACGAAAGATCGAAGAGCTGAGTTCGGATTCCAGTCGAACTTGTTTCATCCACTTATGCATAAATACCTTTAGAAAAGGTAATAATTATTTTTTCACTCCCCAACTATGGGTTAAATAGCAACACACGTTGTGTTCTATAGCTTTGTTTGGCAGCCAGTCCAACTCAAAACGTTTACTGCGGAAAAATCTTCTGCCAGATCAATCCTGTCCTGATAGAGATGTGATCGCTCAAACGTGTATCTTCTTCTATGTGCCCTGTCTATTCAGGACGTAAGCGATCATGACTTTCCACGTCTTCCTATCCCTGGCGGCTCTTAGCACACCCTCTCCTGTTGCACTATGCAACCTTCGTTCCATCATTCACCTGATTAGGTCCTTCAAATATGTTATCCGTTGCTTTCCCCTGTCTATTTTTCCCTCTATCTGGCCTGTTAGTATCAGGTTCTCTAAGCCCTCCTTCCTCATTGCATGTCCTAGGAATTTCAGTTGTTTCTTCCTGATGCTCAGTATTAATTTCATTTTTGTTTCCATCATTTCCAGAACCTCAACATTGCTGACATGCTCGATCCATGATATTAGCAGCATTCTTCTGTAGAACCACGTTTCAGTTGCTTCAAGTTTTTCCTTCATCTTTGATGATATTGTCAGCATTCACTGCCATATTGAAGAACTGACAACCCATAGTAATCCAGTACTCTTCTTTGTTTTTAGCAAAATTGTCCTGTTTCTATCTGAACAGGAATATAAACGTGTAGAAACTGCTGTGGCCACAAAGTGATGGATCAGTTTATATATTGATTGTAATATGGAACTGATCCTCCACTTTATATCCAGTATGCTTCTGTAGAACCACATTTCGGTTGCTTCAAGTTTTTCCTTCATCTTTGATGATATTGTCAAGCATTCACTGCCATATTGAAGAACTGACATCACATAGCACTCCAGTAGTCATAGCAATTGTCTGGCTGACTAAATTAAGCATTACACTATAATGAGGTGTGGTAAGAATTTATTAAACAGCGCAGTCACACAAACTTCCACAAGTGTGGAAAATGCGACACCAAAAATACGATTACGCAATGAACTATCGAAAGATGGATTTCAAAAGCTGATCAAAGTGTTAAGAAACAGAAAAATTCTTAGTAAACAAAAGCTCTGGATTGCTATGGGATATCCAACCTCTTCGAAACAGGAAATACTGAACAATCTCCTCACAAAAGAAGTGAAAACTAAAAAAAAAAAAACAATAGAAATCTGGTTCTAGAGAAAGATACTGATAATTCCATAGGCGATAAAGTCTTAATGAAAATGAGCAAAAACGTAAACGCTTATACTCAGAATCAGGAAAAGACAGATGAAATATTTTGTATAAATAATGAGGAAGGAAGCCTTGGAAAAACTAATCCTCACAGGGCATATTGAAGGCAAAAACAATGTGGAAGTGATCGTTTCACTAATCTGACTTGCGTGAATGGATAGCGGAACAAAGAAGGTTTTTTAGCAAAGGAAGAAAAAAATTGGGCTCAGTGAGGAGGACGTTTTTAAGGGACATGATCGCCTAGTTTTGATGGTACACAGTACAAAGAATAATAATAAGAATAATTATTGCTTGCAATTCTTTAAGCGCAGCTTAGATGTGGAACAAAACCGAAAGTATAAAGTCTTTTCTGAAGATCGAACTCACTACCCAATTGTAATGATCCAATCTCGCTGGCCATTACATCACGTCTAGGTGTCTACGCTTTGTGGTAATTTGTAAATCGCTACTTGTCAACGATACACTCAAGCCTCCATAATTATTTGAGATCTCACAGGATCTTTTTTTAGCACATGGAAAATTACGCGATGTCTATGTCTGCAAGTGATTTTGGAATATTTTTCTAAAGAAAGAATCACTATGTTTTCTACCTGATTAACTGATAATATTTTCTCCATTCTTAGAATTCGTTTTTGGATTTACATAGATTTTCTTTAAATAAACAGAATACGAATCAATAGCTTCAGAGAACAAACAGATACACAGATAGATCGATAGGGGCTCAGTCAAGTAGGGATTAAAAAATAAATACTAATGTTGGATTATTTATTTAATCATTTCATCTCCAAGCAAGGCGAAAAGCCACTAAGATGCAGGCGGGTTGCTAAGTGCAATATATAAGATAAAACATCGTTAAGAAGTGAAGACAATAAGATAATAGAATCTCTAGAGATTGGAGAATTTTGCATTCTTTGTGGTTTGGAATTGTTAGCTTCTTTTTCTGAAACTGGCTCCCAGTTGAAGTTGTCAGTCCCAGTCTACTTTCTTTTTATTTATGTTTAAACATGACTTCAAACACTGGTTGGATATATGTACGTAGTTCAGCCCTGAAACAGTTACTTAAATGCCGTATGTGATACACGCCTTCAGCGATCATGTCTCGAAAAAGACATGACTGACTTGGCAAAAGATTATCCCGCAGTAGGTTGCTATTACTTTCTGAGGTAGACTGGTTGCCAACCAAGGCTATAGAACCCAATCTGTTCTGTTATTTAAGCCATAACTGGAGGGAAGAGATGGATTACTAGCTTTCTCAAGGGTAATTTCGCTTAAGTGAATGCGAGGAATGAATTCAACTGGAATTTGAACTCGGCTCACCGATTTCTCTTTTCAAGCCGATATCCACTGCACTCACAACGCACATCCGGTTACGTAGTGCATGGTTAAAAGCTGAAATCGAAGATTTAATTTTTGCTACACAGTACCAATAGTTGGTAACTAGTAATTACCAAGCATACATACTGAAAAATGGTATTAATCCGATAATGAAAATTCTGTGACAATACTTAAAGATTTTACCATCTTGTATCAAGTTGCACGGTATTTACGCCAACTGAATATAAAATTTTGCTTGATGGAAAGTAAACTGCAAGAAGCTGTATTTGTTTACATTTCTGACGTGAGGTAGTAGTTACATTATTCGGACTATTGCCTCATCTTTGTTGCCATTTGTATGACGTTTCTATATGGCAGTGAAATCCTTACAGATGAATTTAGAACTTGAACAGCAATGTGGTTTTACGGAAGTAAACGATTAATGAGTAACGATTACTTTTCAGAGAAAATGGAAGGAAAAAGTAAAAAAAACAGTTACAATTATTTTGGCATATACTGAGTGCTTAGAGAATTTGATACTCACAGGTGATAGTGAAGGAAAGAGGAACAAAAGAAACCAGCCCATAACCTGTAAATAAATACCATAACAAGAATCAGGAAAGATAGCGAAAAGACAATTTGTTAAGAATTAAAAAAGAAAAGAAGTTCAGAAGAGTCTTGAAGGAAAACGGCAGATAAAAAAAGAATATTTTCATCATAAAATTGTCCGTTATAAGACTTTGGTTAGTAGAGTCTCAGGTTATGTATAGTTTTTAATGATTTCATGCATGCAGACAATTGTCCCACTAAGGACAAGGTTGTATAAATCTTATAAATAATAATAATAATAATAACAATAATAATAATAATAATAATAATAATAAGGATAATAATATTAAGAAGAAGAAGAAGAAGGTTGATTGATTTATTGATTGTTTGGGCTTTACGGCATATCAACCACTGCAGGGTCATTCAATGCCAGTGTGGTATTATTATTTTTTGTTTTAATCATTTCACCCCGAGCAAGGTGGAAACGCCACTGATGTGCAGGGGGTTACATAAATGTAAAAAGATTAATTATAAAAAAGTGAGGAGTACAACCTAATTAGAAAGGAATAATAGAAAGCTGAGAAAGAAGGTGCGATGACAGATACATAGGTGGAGAGAAAGGGAAGGTTATACAGGGGTGGGGAGAGAGCTAGAGTCCAGTTGTTAGTAGATGAGTATTGACTTTGCATTTAAATTTCTGAAGGTTGTAGCCGTCAGGAAAGCAAGAATACGGGAGCGAGTTCCACAGGCGGGAAGTGCGAGAGAAGAAGCTGCAGGAGTGGAATTGTCGTCTGTATTTGGCTAACCTGACTGTAAATGGGTGGGACCCAGTTGCCAGTCCGGTTTGGTTATGTAAATGGTTTGGTAACAGTTCGTTTGTTTGTTGTTTTTGTTTGTTTTGTTTAAAGAAGTTTGAAGAGTTTAGTCTCTTTTAAATATTGGTTAATTTGGTGCTGTTTTACTTTTTGGAACACTTCACAAATGTTTGTTGTTTTGTAATATGTTCTTCGGATGCTTTTCTACTTTTTACATTTTATTAATATGTGTTTTATTGATATCTGCTGGTTGCATTGTGTGCATTTGGGTGCTTCTGTAGCTTCGATCAAATATGAGTGGGTCAGTTTTGTCAATTCGAATTCTGTTTAGTACAATATCTTCTCTTCGTTTTTCCACTGTTTTTTGGCTTTCTTTTTGGATTTTCGGTTGGTGTTCATATTTGATCATGGTGCCTGCTACTTCTTTTCCTGAAAGAAAACAAAAGAAGCGGAAGAAGCGAAAGATATAGATGTAGACAATCCCATACCCATCCGTCGTTACGTAGCCAGTCAGTTAAGTGCCATACGTGATACACGCTTGGGTGGTCATGTCTCTTTCGAGACATGATTGACTGGGTAAAAGATTATCTCGCAGTAGATTGCCATTACTTTCTGCGGTAGACTGGTTGCCGACCGAGGCTATAGAACACAATCTGTCCTGTCATTTAAAATAGTTAGAGGAAGAAGAGATAGATTATATTACATGAAGTATAATTAGTGGTGGATCAGTTTATTACTTCATAACAATAAAAAAATGAACCTCCACTTTATGCCCAGTAGAAGTTTTAACTATGATTCCAACTGTTATATTCAGTCAGTCAGTTAATATATGATACACGCTTGGGCGATCATGTCTCTAGAATGAGGTAGTATTTACATTATTCGAACTATTGTCCTAATCTTTGCTGCCATTTGTACGACGTTTCAGCCGTTGTATGCTCCGGCCTTCTTCAGGTGCTAGGGATTTCGAACAGACCCTTTATTACAATCACTGGGGTATATCGTGAACTCTGCTAAAAAAGTGTTACTGGACATGAGGTTTATAAGTCCCAAAAATTCAGTTGTTATTGTCTTTAAAGACACATGGCTCAGTGGATATAATTGGTTCGTTCCTATTTGACTCTTAGAGTTGTAAGTTCAATACCAGATTACAGCAGTGTTGAACAAGTAACTTGCAGGGTTAGAAGGAGATAACTCATGATTTCCAATCGAGCCTTTACACAAGGAACGAGGACAATATATCCCAGTGATTGTAATAAAGGTTTCAGTTCGAAATTCCTAGACTTAAAGAAGGCCAGAGCGTACAACCGCAGAAACGTCGTACAAATGGCAACAAAGATGAAGACAATAGTCCAAATAATGTAAATACTGTAAGAAATTGGTATGAAAATCATCCAGACCCGGTTACAGAGACAGGACCAGTGACTATTTTATAGGACTTTACAATGTACATAGAAAATACATAGATAATCGCCCAGACATGAGGATCAAACAGTACGAAAACAGAATATGATTTCTTATTGATATAGCAGTGCCTGCAGATTGTAACGTATCGTTGAAGTGCTGCAAAAAACTATATAAAAAATTTGGCACACCATGATATCAATAATTGCAATTGTACTCGGAATGATTGAAAAAAGGTTCGAATAGACTCATTGAAGGTATTCCTGGTAGCCGATGTCTTAAGGGAATACAAAATATTTTACTAACATGTACAGTATTACAAGGAGCCTCATGTAAAATATTTGTGAAAAAAGGTCTTTTTGTTTTAGGTTTTTATTAAAAAAGATAAGTGGAAAATGCCAGGAGGCCATTTCTGACTTTACGTCTCTTGTTGGGACCCGGATAAAAATGTGTATACAACAGAAAACAAAGGAAATAATAATAATAATAATGAGAAGTAAAATGTTTTAGTAATGACATTGGAATTAAATTCGCTAAAGCCAATATTACGAAGATCACTCCAAAATACCCCCTCTATTAGCTTCTACCCTGGGGTAACAATCAAAGATTTAGATCAGAAAAAATCTTATGTGTATCTCGGTGTAAATGAGTGTGAATAAATTCACCATAAAAATGAAAGAAACAGTACAGAAAAGTACTATAAAAATATGCGACTAATATTAAGAACTGAACTGAATTCTCAGAATAGGATTGTGGGCATTAATAGCTTTAACATTCCAGTAGTTCAATATAGTTTCATCATCTTGAACTGGACTCTGAATGACACGAGACGAACAAGGTTTAAGAATATAAAGTTTCTTGCTAAGCATAACATGCATCATCTAAAGATTGATGCAATTCATCTATATATAGCCCGTAAAGAAGGTAGAAGAGATTTTATTCAGATAGAATTATGATACAAGACAACAACTATTAGTTCACTAACATACATAAGAACGACTGGATGATACAATTAGTCAAACAACACAAAAACAGAAAGAAAATATTAAATCATGAAAGACGGTTGTAAATACAAACGAAATTCAGATTTAGTAGTAAACCCAGACAAAACACATGAACCAACTGTCACAGTGAAAAATATGAAAAAGAAAGCCAAGAATAAAGCTCTTTAACAGGTAAAAAAACACTGGCAAGATGAACCCGTGCATCCCCAATATCCAGAACGTGCTAATAAAGCCGATGTTAATAAAGTTAATACTCATCGATGGTTACGAACATCTAAATTAAAGGCGGAATCGGTAGGGCTTATTCTTGTGTAAGATCTGGGTCTTTTTAGTAAGAAATTTCAGGAAAATATCATAAATAATATCTTGGAACCTAAATGTAGGTTTTGTGAGAAATATCAGGAAACTATAGACCATATAACCTCAGGATGTTCTGTGCTTGCACCAAATGAAAATAAAAATCATCACGATAAAGTGGGCAATATTTATACTGCACAATATGCAAACGTTTTAGAAAAGATGCTAACACACTGGTATCATCCAGCACCGGTTACAGAAATAGCAGACATCACAACATCTTTACAGACAGGAAAATTGCAGCAAATAGGCCGGACATAATTATCAAAAATCGAAAAGAAAAGAACTTGCCTACTAATTCCTATGATTTGCGCAGCAGCAAGACAGCAACCAACGAAACTTCAAACCTATCAAAATATAAAGACCTGGAAGTTGAAATAAAAAGAAAATGGAAATAAAAAAACAAGAATGGTACCAGTAATTGCAAGTACTCTTGGAATGATATAAAAGAAGCCCAACAACACATTTAAGAAATCTCTGGAAATTCCAGTTTAATAGAAATATAAAAATTGTTTTGATAAGTACAGACTACACACTAAAAATTTTGTAATCTCATTGTAGATAGAAAACCAAATCCTGAAATGTAGCCATAACAACACACTACGACTTATTTAGGTCTTCTCGCAGACTTGTTAGAAAGCGTGATTATAGCAGTAATTGAAATATAATAATAATAATAATAATAATAATAATAATAATAATAATAATAAATATGGAAAATATGAAAAAGAAAGCCAAGGATAAAACTCTTGAACAGATGAAACAACGCTGGCAAAACAAACCTCTGCATGGCCAATATCCAGAACGTGTTAATAAACCCAATGTTGATAAAGTTAATACTCATCGATGGTTAGGTGCATCTGGGTTAAAGTCTGAGACTGAAGGCTTTATTTTTGCAGCGCCAGACCAAAGTTTTTTCAAAAGAAACTTTCAGGCAAACATTATACATAATAATGTGGATCCAAAATTCAGATTCTGTGATAAATACTAAGAAACAATAGACCATCTAATCTCAGCCTATTAATTGATATGGCTTGTCCAGCGGATTGTAACGTAGCAACCAAGGAATTCGAAAAACTGTCAAAATATAAAGACCTGGAAGTTAAAATAGAAAAAATGTGAAAATTGAAAACAAAAACCATGCCAGTGATAGTAGGTGCACTTGGAATGATAAAAAATAGAACAAAACAATACATTGAAAGAATCACTGGAAACCCCAGCTTAAGAGATATACAAAAATTATCTTGTTAAATATAGCCCACACACTAAGGAGAACTTTGTCTATGTAACGCTAGGGATGATAGGGGAGATAGACAAAAACATGAAATGGAGCCATAACAATATATCACGACCTGCCTTAGGTCTTCCTACAGACTTGGTAGGTAGTGCGACCACAGCAGAAATCAAAATATGATGAAAAATGACAATAATAATGAAAAAAGAAAGACAAAAAATGAAAAAGGTGCTTTCTTGAAGAATTGACCGTGATGATGTTATTCATTCTTTCTCTTCATTTACTTTCTTATTTCAAAGTAGAGTCAATATTTCTCGTTATAATGTCCGCATCCTCAGCGTGATTTCAGGCAAAGAGTTTTATCACGAGATTCGCTTATATGTTTTACTCCATCTTGACCCTCTACTCTTTCATTTCCTCCATTGAAAAGAATGTTAAAAAAAAAATGTCATTTTATGCACTCAGGACGCCACACGCAACCATTTCGTCATCATTCGAATTGAACGTAAAATCATTTATTACGAAATCGGAAATTTTCTTTTCTAGCTTTGTTTCTTTTTGGTGTTTTTGTATTTTGAAAAGAATTCTTGATTAGATTCAGATTATGATTGTCCGTTTATAGAATAGTTGCTTGCTTTGCCTTTTATCGCTGCTTTTGTTCACGGCTTAATAATTTACAGAGGAGGCAAATAGAGAGAATTAATAAATCACTAGCAGTATAGCCAGGCGTTGCTCGGGTGTAATGAAAGCTTTAAAACTAATCCATGGTCCGGGAGCTCAGACTCTTTGGACGTTGGCACGAAAGACTAAAAAGCAATTGTTGTTTCCAGTTAATGCGAAACCGTAGTCTGAAAGAAAAATGAATGGATGTAAGTCAAATTTTGATTTTCTGGTATCGATATCAAATAAGATGTTTTCGTCGTAAACTGAATTTTGAAGGCTAAATAAGTCTCTGAGTAAATGGTATCATGGCTGAGACTCAGTACTACAGTTATACCTACTTAGGGCTAAACCCGAATCAAAAACTAAAATAAAAGGGCTGAAAAAATACAGACATACAGGCAGATAAACAGACACACACACAAACATTTTGCCTCTTATATATATATATATATACATTATCGTTTTTCTGCATTATTGTAAGAACAGCAACCTTGAAACTTCTGAATATCGTTTCTTATCTCTTTGTCTATGGATTAAAATCGGACCACTCCTTCTATAACCCGGTTTTATTTATTATCGATTTTCGATATTTATCGGGGGAGACCTCGACACAAAACCTAGCTAAGAACACTCGCAGACGCTTATAGTACAATTGTGTAAATTTTCAAGTAAATCGGGTCAGCCGTTTCGGAGTCTATAGGTAACGGACACACACACACACACACACACACACACACACACACACACACACATACACACACACACTCAGAGACACACACACACACACATACACACACACACACACACACACACACACACAGACACAGACACACACACACGCGCACACACACACGCGCACACACACACACACGCGTGCGCACACACACACACACACACACACACACACACACAAAGTTGCATTTATAAATATGTTGAGATTTTCGATTTTCTGGTTTATCTCTATTTAAATCATCAAATAAAATATCTAATTAAGCCATTGAATGGAAGCAAAACGGGTAAACATTATATATCTATTTTCTTACTTATTACTTTTTCTTTTAGTTTGACTATATTCTTTTTTAAGAAGAATCCATTTTTCAAGAATTACATTGATTAGTTTGATATTTTACTGATTATCAACATTTTGTAGGTAATATAAAACCAGAACGTACTTTTGGATTATAATACTTTTTAAAGATAACAAATATTTTCTGGTAAAATTCTTATTATTTAATCCATACCTTGGGTGAAAAAGTAGATTCATATATTTCCCAATGGTTTTTGCGCGTAAGTAAATATAACAAACCCGACTGGAATTCGAGCTCGGCTCTTCGACTTCTCAAACTGGATCGTTATCCATTACACCACTCGTACATACAAGCTTACAACATCTTGTATTCCCAAGCAATCACCTTCGTAGGTACTGATCAGGTGATCGGACGAAAGCCGATTGTTATATACAGCTTTTGATATTTGAAAAAGATATCACTCGAACGGCGGTCGAGAGCGAGGGTAAATTTACTCGCCCCAAAATCATTTTACTCGACCGACTCCATTTTCTTAATAGTCGCTTTACGTAAACATAGCGTAAATCGCTGACGGAAAACAAAAAATGAACTTTTAATTAAAATTTCTAACTTGTTAGAATGGATTTAAAAAATTAAAAAAATATTAACAAAATTTGATCTTTCCTCTTAATAATAGCATAAACGATTTTATGATAAAACTTAGTATTAAGTTTGAGCCCGTTTAACATCATGATATGCTGTTTTTTTTTGTTTTGCTTTTTTGGTATGGGCAATTGAGTGGAGGTACCTAATTTCGTAGTTTTTTTCGTCTGTTTGACTATAATCTCCATCTCATAGACGATAAAAAATAACAATTCTGATTTTCTCAACTTTTTTTTATAAAAAAATTACTTGTATAATTTGTTTTTCTGTGCGTAGTTGAAAGAAGTATGCGTTTCTTTTTTTATTTCTTTCAAAAGTTCGTTTTTACTTTTCGTAAGCAATCTAGGCAACCGAGACATTTTGACTCTACTCTGGAAGCGTTAATTAAACGAATATTTACACTGACCGGGACGATAAAAGCGAGACCAAAGAGTTCAATAATGTCATTGTAGCTCATTCTAATCAACTTGTAAATCTTTTGGGTTGCAAAAGTTGGGTTGGGTTTTTCTATATTTGAAGGCACATGTTTCATTGCGAGATTTTAATCGACCGTGGGCGAGTAAAGCAATTAACTTTAATCACCCAATTAAGTTTTTAATCGACTGAGTCGATTGGGTGAGTGAAATCTCAAAGGCTGGTTATATACCCTTCTGGTATATATCAACTGCAACCAAACATTTTTATTATTTTCTCACTGAACATAAACTGAGCCTAAAGTGACTTGCTTTTTCACTGTTAAAATGACGATCTTTTTCTCGGTAACTATAATGACGAACATCAACACTTATACATATATATAAATACATATATATAAATAAAAAATATTCACTTTTTTTATTCGTTCTTCCGTGACTTGGCGTAGAGCAGGGGTTGGTCTGGTCGGAGAGTAGAGCACATACGCATGGAGGCTGCAGCCAAGAGGTCATGCTCGTCCTGTGTTTTCATCTCTGACTACTGTCAGCAAACTGCTCGTTAAACTGCCTACTGCTGCTGTCCCACATCACTTAAATAAGCGAGCCTCATTGACACCTGGCACTCCCAAGGTGCGTTTTGTTGTTTCTCTGGCGCTGACTTCTTTGACCTCTGTCATTAAAACAAAATTCAGCTTGTCACCTGCATTATACACTCGGTAACTTGTGAAAAACATTTTATTTTTCTTCTAAATCTTGCAACAACAATACAAATACACTTCCATGAAAAATTTCACTCCGACCCAAATAATATCTAACAGTATGTTTCAATGCAATACAGCTGCAAACCCCATACTCCTAAATAAAAAAAAGTAATTTTAGAATTATGAAATGGTTTATTTTAGAATTTACTCTTATTCAGGAAAGTTACTAGGACAGAAAGAAGAATGAATTAGAATTTCTGTAACACATATTGATGAAAGAGGGTCTGGAAAATCTAACACTCACATGATATCTGAACAGAAACCTAAAGAATAAATCTATTTTACGTATGAAAGTGAATGGATGAAAGTTCAAGTATAAAGAGAGGAGATAAAATATTAAAAGTTGCTTAAAGTGGTGAAAGCCAAGTCGTACATACAGAGATGTGTTCACCTTTGTTTTAAAGAGACAACAGCACAAGAAAAAAAAATATATGAGCAGTGATATTTTCGCCATTTTGTTAACTAAAATACTATCTTTGACATCTTTTCTTGTTGCAAATCTGATTGCAATATGATAGAATAAAGTAAAAAATAAAATAGGAAACATATTTCAGTCTAACATGTTTCACTTTTATTAAAGATCGAGGTATAAATGAAAAAAACATCAAGAAACAGTATATTGGAATATTGTGATATGAGGTTGATTCCTATTGGTCAGATATGTGTCACGTGGATTAAAGCAATAGATAATTATTTTCCAATATATGTGCATGGAATATTTTGTATGTGTATGTATAGAAACGTTTAACTTCTTAAATATACGTGTGCGTACTAATACGCGTCAAAAGTGTATTGAAACGATGGACAATCTTTTAAATATGTGTGAGAAACATTTCGGATGAATGTGTGTTTGTTGCTAGATAACGTTAGCTAATAAAAGTGCATATGTGTATGTGTGTGAATTAAAAATCTGTAGACATTTCCGATTAAATCGTTGAAAATATATATAATGTAGATTCTGTTTCTTTGAAATGGTTTCCATGTCCAAAGTGAGTTGAATTAACTGATATTTTAATATACATTGGCGGTTTAATAGAAAGCAATTCGACACTATTAGGTAATTTATCAGTGGTTATAACACCAGATAATTTTCTTTTTCTCATCTCTTAAAGTGTACCAGACTGTGTAGGTTTCGTATTTATAAGGAAAGGACTGAGGAAGTAATGTAATTCTTAACTGGCAGTAGCAACTGATATTCGATCATAGATCAAAGGTCTCGGGGGTAATTTAAATCTGGTTTGGTGATTGCATTTTTTATACGAATAATCTGTACAGACTGCGTTCATTTAAAGTTAAGAGAACGTATTAAATTGCACTGTTTACCATTTTTAGTAAAATCAAGACATCTTTGTAAACTAAAGTGGGATATTGTTTTCTATGACCACAAAGTAACAGTTTGACTTTGAAAATTATGCTACAGAGATAAGGTCAAAATTCGACCTCCAAAGTCACGAGATTTTTGGGTGTATAATTACTTGATGGCTGTGTAATCTGTATTATAGTGAAACATTTATATTCTTAGAGGCACGGGGGATTAATGAATAGTGGCTAAGATTGAAGAATCTGAGAGCCGTTTTCTAATTCCAGTCGAGTTCGTTACATTAAAGTACGTGCAAATAACATCGGTCAAGATAAGAATTTATCTCTTCCCCCTCACTAGGGCAAAACGTGACACCAAGCCTTTTTAACATGGGTTCTCCGAACAATATAGCTCAGCCAAATATATCTGTCGAATTTTACCCAGTCGTGACACCACCCTTCGGCAGAGCCACGACTGGGTTAATACTCTTCGCCCGGAGGCAGAGAGATTGACAGTGTCAAAGGAACTACTGCGAGAAAACACAGAATTCTATATTTATTTACACCCTCCCAACACACGCACAAACACTAGGGCGAAATGTGGCACAAGACAATTATATTCTCAGAGACACGGTGGAGTACTGGATAGTGGTTCAGATTGAAGTGAAGAATCTGAGAGCCGTTTTCTAATTCCAGTCGAGTTCGTTACATTAAAGTACGTGCGAATAACATCGGGTAAGATATGAATTTATCTCTCCCACCTCACTAAGGCAAAACGTGGAACCAGGCCTTTTTAACGTGGGTTCTCCGGGCCATATAGCCCAGCCAAAAATATACCTCTCTAATTTTACTCAGTCGTGACTCTGCCCTTCAGCGAAGCCACGACTGAGTTAATGCTCTCCGCCCGAAGGCAGAGAGATGACAGTGTCAAAGGAATTACCGCGAGAAAACGTGAAATGCTCCAGTCTCGCTTCTATAGCAGTAGAATACGTATACTCTGGACGAGTGGACGAGTCCCTGTTTATGAAAAAGGAGAACACCACAATATATATATATATAGCGATGTCAAAGAGAATATGAAGCAAAAAATGCTGACACTAAATAAGATAGATAAAAGGCATTATAGGCAAAGAGTGAGTTTTTTCCAAGAAAATGCTTGATATCAATGACAGAGCATTAATAGAATTAATGTGAGTAAAAGTCTGTCACTTAGCACCATTTGTCAATTAACTGATGAATATATTACTTTCAGCATTCTAACTCCAGAGTTTCTTAGATAGAACATTACGGCCACTTTTCAATGTTTATCCGAAATTGCTGATCTGTCTGTCTACCCCTCAGATATGATCAGCAGTTAAAGAGTGAACTGAAAGTTGTGAAGATTTTTAACTAAGATTAATTATACGAATTTTCTATATTTTAATAAAGCTTGTATATATATATATATCGAAAATATGCAGTAAAATATAAAATATATGTATTGTAAATTATTATATATATATATATATATATATATACATATATATATATATATATATATATATATATATATATAATGAACTTACTCACAGTAAGTCAACACTAATAAAAACAGACTAAATATCCGAAAATAATGCTAACTAACAGTAATAAACCGTCTTCTACCTCGTGGGTTAAATAATGGGGGAGAAAAAAAAAACAAACAAACAGTGCACAAGAACAATATGTCTAGTACTCATTTGAAAGAAAAAACCGAAGACGAAACCTTAACAGCAAAGTGCTCGATACGAAAGTAGAGCAGAAGTTGGTGGCTCAATTCTAGATTTTGTATTATATATATATTAAACTATTTATATTATTCGGACTATTGTCCTCGTCTTTTATGCCACTATTACGTCGTTTCGGCCGATGTATGCTCCGGCCTTCTTTATGTGCTAGGAATTTCGAACAAAACCTTTTTTTATGATCACTAATGTATATCATTCTCATTCCATGTGCGATGCCACTTCTGTTAGTCATATAGTTATTTCACTTTAACTTAACTCTATGAGTTATTTGTTCACCACTGCTGTAGTCTGGTATTGATCTCGCAACTCTTTCGGTCAAATAACTGGTACTAATCTTCATTCATATCCACTGAGCCATGTGTCCTTGAGGGCAATAAATATGAGGACAATAAAGATGAGGACAATAGTCTGAACAATGTAAATAACGTAAATAATACCTAATCTCAGAAGTATAGATAAACCTATATATATTAATTGAAAATGGCTTTTTTTACATTCGTAATATGCAGTAAAATATAAAATTACTATTATATGAACATATATCATAACAACTTATATCACGTTATCTAATTGAATCAATTTGCAAAGAACCCCTATCCCCTTGATTAAATTGAAGGAAA
The DNA here is from genome assembly GCA_037127315.1 of Ascarosepion bandense. Taxonomy (NCBI): domain Eukaryota; kingdom Metazoa; phylum Mollusca; class Cephalopoda; order Sepiida; family Sepiidae; genus Ascarosepion; species Ascarosepion bandense. The sequence goes on along the minus strand of JBBBDQ010000505.1, from coordinate 1,465,808 downwards.
TTGAAGAAAATAATTAAAGGCTTCTTGCAAACATACCGCGCATTTAATTCCGCTGTACTTGCAGGAAACAGTTTTGTTTAAAATACTTGTAGCTGTCATTAGTGTAAACGTCTGACAATTTTTTTTTTGATGTTGCTTCTGATCTCGTCGTCTTCAGCGTCCATATTGGTTGTTGACAAAAAAAAAATACAAAAGCAGTAGACCAGAATCTTCAACCGAACGAACGAGAAAAGTGATCAATGTATTTTGCCAATCATTTTAATCGCCTTGTCGTAATTCCCCGCTAACGTAGCTATTAGCAAAAAGCCCCTCAAAATATTAATGAGTCAGCGCTTGATGCTCTCAGGAGCTCAAGGCTTTTTATTATTGGAAAAGATATCAGTAATGAAAGTGAATGAATCATTCATGGATCAGTCTGAAAGAGAAAACTTACACAATAGACTTAACGGAAGTATATGAGGTCGATGCAGTAAATTACGCGGCCAAAAGATTTTCTCTAAGTCAGTTTCAAACGAATACACTGAGATTTTCTGTCTCTATTGGTTTAAATTTCACCGGCATTAACCTTATTCCAACTACCCATTTTTACTAAAAACTAGCAGTACAGCCCGGCGTTGCTCGGGTGTAATGAAAGCTTTAAACCTAATCTATGGTCCTGGAGCTCAGGCATTTTGGACGTTGCCACGAAAGCAATAGTTGTTTCCAGTTAAAGCGAAACCGTAGACTGAAAGAAAAATGAATGGATGTAAGTCAAATTTTGATTTCCTGCTATCGATATCAAATTTTCTGCACTATTGTAAGAACTGAAACATTGAAACTTCTGAATATCGTTTCTTATGTCTTTGTCTATGAGTGTATCAAATTTGATTAAAATCGGATCACTCCTTCTATAACCCGATTTTTTCGATTGTCGATACTTATCGGGGGTACCATGACACAAAACCTAGCTAAGAACACTCGCAGACACTTATAGTACAACTGTGTAAGTTTTCAAGAAAATCAATTCAGCCGTTTCGGAGTCTATAGGTAACGGACACACACACACATACAAAGTTCCATTTATAAATAAGTTTAGAGTTAGGAAAGCTTTCTTTCACTCCTTAATGTCTTCCTCTCGTATTCTTGGACAGAACGTCGATTTAGAATATTTCATGTAAATTATCAAGGCAGATAAGCTAAACAAATTCCAAACCAAACCTATTTTTCTTAATATTCTTCTTGTGTTGAGGAAAGTAAATATAAGATTAAGTCATAACTAATTTCATTTTGGGGGGGCTACTTAAAATAATGGAGACATAATCTTAATGACGTATTATACGTGGCTGTTAAAATTACATTTGCTGTGCATACACTAAGTTACGATGATGTTGAAGGTAAAGGATTAACAAGTATAAAGCTATACAATTAACCCAAAAGCTGAGCTTCATCAAAGAACGGTAATATTGCGCATGTATCGAGATCAAGGCATTATTCATCTAGATATCTTAAACTGCAATGAAACGTGAAGTGTGCATTTATCGTTTCAGCAACTACAACGTGTCCATAGATGATTGGTCAAAAAAGTCTTGCGTCTATAGGAAAACCGTTCTCCATGACAACGCATAGCCGGATAGAGCATGAATAACACAGATAAATTTTGTAATTTGGATGCATTTACCGGACATCTACCCGACATTGCATCTACAGATTATTAGCTTTATTGGTTACTACAGAACGTTTTGATAGGGGAAAAAAAAACTTCTATAATAAAAAAAACCCTGATAACAGAGTCGACAAAAAGCACCCCACCACACATTAAGCCCTCCTCTCAAACGAATATTACTCTAATTAAATCTAGTTCAAATCCTAGACAGGCATATATAATTATTACTGCCACAAAAGCTGTAATTTTAATATGAAAGGTTAAAGAATAAGCACACAAGCTTCGACGTCGTAACTGTTTGCTTAGACGCTGAGACGCTGAGACGCAACAAAACAACTGCCACTATTGTCATGCAATTGTCGGATTTAGATAAGAATATCTTTCTATATTTCTGAGATGAGGTATTGTAATTATTTACTGTTGTGGATCCCGAGAATGGGAACCGCACAAAATAAAGAAACAGCAACCAGAAATTGAGATAGAAAAACAAGTATATTAAACGTAAAGATACAAACTTGAACGCAGGTTAGTAATCCAAGAATACGATTAGTACGAAGTATATATACAAGTCTCCATCGTGAAGCTGTAGTATAATTGGTATGTCCACGTTGGAAGCTGACGGGTGCTGCGTAATAATATTTAAGCTGAGTGGAGCTCAGAGCTACTATGAACTACCGAGGCTGTATTCTCCGTCAAACCTCGGTATCTTTCGGAATCTCTCGGATCTGACGTTATCTCATTCTGGCAGGAGTATATGTATACTCTAGAAGAGTCTATTATCATGAAAAAAGGGGAGAGCTTACAACATTTACGTTATTTACATTGGTCGGACAGTTGTCTTCCTCTTTTTTGCTGTATTCACGACGTTTCGGCCGTTGTATGCGCCAGCCTTTTTAATGATTTGTCTGTATTTCTGTGATGAGGCATTGTAATTATTTATACTATTTACTGTTTGGATTTTTGTTCTCATTTGCGTTGCCCTATTCACGACGTTTCGGCCGTCGTACGTTCCAACCTTCTTCAGGCGATTGAAACTTTGAACTGAATCCTTAAAAACGTTGATTGGATCCAGTGGCCTGACTCAAAGAGTTGCTAGTTCAGTACCCGACTCTCTTAGTTATCTGTTCTCTTAGTCTTTGTTCACCATTGCTGTAGCCAAAACTAAAAACTATTTGGGTCAACTCACTAGATCTAACCAACCCTTTTATCCACTGACCCAACGATCCTTGAAAATTTATGAGTTCATTACCTGGCTAAAGCAGTAGTGGAAAAAAACCCAGAGAGTTTTAAATGGCGATAAATAAGACATCCGCAAGTGACATGACTCATGAAACGAGAACAATCTACCCCAGCGAACGAAATAAAGAGTTCTGTTCAAACTTTCAATCATCTGAAGAAGATCGAAGCGTAAAACAACCGAAACGTCGTAAATATGGCAACAAAGATGAGGAAAAGAATGTGAAAAATGTAAAATGTAAACAGATAAGAGTAGAAATCAAATGTATTTTGTGGTGCAGTGGATATCGGTTCGGAACGAGAAATCGGAGAGCTGAGTTCAAATTTCCGTTGAATTGGTTGCATTCATTTACGCGCAGATACCCTTGGAGAACGTATTAATTCATCTTTACTTCCTCCAGCTATAGGTTAAATAGCAGAACAGATCGTGTTCTCTAGTCTTGGTTTCCAACTAGTCTACAGCAAAAAGTAATGACAACCTACTGTGTGAAAATCTTCTGCCCAGTCAGTCATGTTTCTTTCGAGACATGATCGCCCAAGCGTGTATCACGTATGACACTTAACTGACTGAGATGGATTGGAGGGTAAACATGCTATTCGGCCGAATGAATATTTCTATGTTTTCTAAGGAAATGCAAATATGCGCAAATATCAGAAGAATTTGCCATTCTTTATTCCGTCTTTAGTTTTAAATAATTTATGAACTTTTCAAAGTTTCGATCGATTATATTCGTAGTTATAGATTTTTCGAGAAGTGCAATTAAATATTATTCACCCCACCCTTCTAAAAATTATGATGTTAATTGTATGTTTTTTTCTTAATTTTATATTTACTAAAAACACCATTTGAAAATTATATTTCATTGATATAATTCTATATAATTCTAGAAGATTCGGACGATCACACACACACACACACACACACACACACACACACACACACATATATATATATATATATATATATATTAAATCAGATACTTTAATCCAAGTGAAAAAAGCAGGAAGGTAAATTCCAAAAACCCGATCCTAATTAATATTAAAAATTTTATTTTAATATTAAAAAATGATACAGGAAGAGAGCTCCATGTAAAAAAATATTACAGAGCAAATATAAATTAAAAAAGGATTAAATTAAATCCGTGGGGATTTTCACATCGAAATGGTCATTCAACATCATTGAATTAATCCTTTTTTTAATTTTTATATATATGTATATATATATATATATATATATATATATATATATATATCATGTGAAGAAAGAACAAGAAATTCTAGAAGATTCGGACGATGACACACACACACACACACACACACACACACACACACACACACATATATATATATATATATATATATATATATATATATATTAATGATACGTCCTTGGATAACTCATATATATATATATATATATATATATATATATATATATCCTTCTACCGAGCGCCCGTAGCCCAGAGGTAGAATCGCAAAGCAATCGGAGTCTAATCGTACTGATGAGCTGTGATACAGCAAAACTGATCTGTCTGTGGATATATATATATATATATATATATATATGAGTGACATATCCTGGGATAACTTATTCATTCTGCAATCACAGCAAAATCTACTGAACTTGACAAAAAGCTTCGAGTATAAACGATGCATACAAGCAAGTTTTTAACGGTTAATTTATGAGAGAATGAAAATGAAAAATGAATGTAGAGGCGATGACAGTTTCAGATGCGTTGATCGGGCAGAACTTCAAACGTATCGTCTAAGCAAAAAAACAAAAACAAAAAAAACCCTTGCCTAAGTCTGAACAGCTAAAAATCAGATTAGTTTACGCTGGAAACCATGAACATAGGAGTGAATATTGGAAATCATTTTAAAAGTCAGATAAGACCCAACTCTAATTATTTGGTCACATAAATTCCCGGTATGTTAGGAGGAAAGAAGCGAATAAAGTAAGAACCAATCTCCTTACAATTAAGTACAGTAGCAAAAGTATTATTCTTTTCGAATGTTTTACTGGTTCTGGTCTAGGAAAACTACAGGATATCAGGGATAAAGAGCACTGTGTTGGTATTATTAAAAAAGAATATCAAACAAATTACATGAAAACTGCCTTTGGGGCGTTACTGGACGTTCCAACATGACGATGACCTAAAATACACGACATGATTTTTTGGGGAATAATTCGAAAACAAAAAATTTAAGGTATTGTTGTATGCCGCAAAATGTCCTGACTTAAATCCCATTACAACTTTAAACAAACCCCGTGACTGAAACCGTTCAACTTGATAGCCGAATCAAACTGCGTTCAATAAATATATTATTTTATTGTTTTAAGCTTTTCAGCAAATTCTGACTATAAATCTCTATTTTTAATATATATATATATATATATATATATATATATATATATATATATATGTGTGTGTGTGTGTGTGTGTGTGTGTGTGTGTGTGTGTGTGAAAAGTGTATGTATATAATTATAAATATCAATATATATATATATATATATATAAATATTCAATTTGTTATATATATTATATTGTTTACATATTATATATGCGTGGTACTTATTTAAAAGCGCTCAATATCAGTGATAGAGCAGACATATTCATATAGATAGGTGTGAGTTTGTAACCCTGGGTTTCACGCATTTGTGATTGTCAGACAAACGCAAAAGCGTGAAAACCAGGGTTACAAACTCATACCTATCTATATGAATATATATATATATATATATATATATATATATATATATATATATATATATATTGTAATGTAATTATATTATTACAATGGTTTATAAAAGCATTCTATCAACGCAGAAAAGTTTTCATGTTTCAGAATAATGTTATTCTTTTTCAGGTTATATTTTTTAAAAAAATATTGAAGATGATTTATTTTACAAAATATAACGTGAATGCATGGTTCTTAAGAACATTACAGAGTGGTGTTTGAACGAAGTTAAACAAGTTAAAGAAGATGATTGTGGGTGTGTCAGTCATACTCAATCAAAACTGAAAATTAGGGTGAACATTTAGGTCGCATGGAGAACATTGTTGTTTTATGTCAAAACATGAAACTTTATATATATATATATATATATATGTGTGTGTGTGTGTGTGTGTGTGTTAATTGCGTATTTAAGCTACAGTCCTTCTTTTAAAGGATTAAGTTTGTATTTAATATTTCTTACGCTTTATTTAATGTTTTTTTATGTTTTCTTATCGAATTAAGTATTGGCATCGTTTATTGCATTTTTTATTTTACTTATGGGAGCAGATTTTCGGAAAAAGAGCCAAGTATTTGAAAAAAATAATAAATGATTTACATTCCGCCAATGAATCTAGCGTTTAAATAATAAAACCAATTTCCCTAGAAACTTTAATTTCAAGAAATCTCTGGAATTTACGTGAAATTATTACCTAAAAAATTATTTTTACCAAGATTTTCTAAAAATACTAATTTAAGAAATAATTTCATTCGTCTGTGAATAAGTTCTAGAAGTTTTATTAAAATTTGACTATTATTTGATTTATGCAATGATTTCCAAATCAGTGTGTTTTCCCAGAAAAAAAATCTGCGTTACGTACAATTACATTATTCATTGTAAACTCTCGTAACAATTTGGTTACTCACTAATGAAAATCAAAACAAGATTTGTTACCAATATATTGAACATGTTAGAAAGGACTAAAATAAATTTAAAAAATACTTTGATCTTTTCACTTAATTATGACATAAAGATTTTTGTAGAAAAAGTTCATTTTTATTAAGTTTGGAGCCTCTTGTTTTTTTTTTCAGCGATTTAGTAGAATCTGTATCAATCAGTGTCTAAAATTTAAGTTAGTATTATTTTCTGTCAATAAATCACTTATTTGTTAAGTGGATTGGGGTTGTTTACTCGTCTGCAGCCACTTTCCCATCGTCGAAATGTGGCCTCCCTCTGTCTCTTCTATAAATACTTTCATGGCTTCTGCTCGGATGAGCTTAAGTCACTGATGCCTCCTCAACAGGTGTTTACCCGTTCAACCAGACTGGCAACTGGGTCCCACCCATTCACAGTCAGGTTAGCCAAACGCAGACGACAATTCTACTCCTGCAGCTTCCTCTCTCGCACTTCCCGTCTGTGGAACTCACTCCCGTATTCTTGCTTTCCTGACGGCTACGATCTCCAGAAATTTAAAAGCAAAGTTAATACTCACCTACTAACCACTGGCCTCTAGCTCTCTCCCCTCCCCTGTATAACCTTCCCTTTCTCTCCGCCCATGTATCTGTCATTGCACCTGCTTTCTCAGCTTTCTATTGTTCCTTTCTAACTAGCTTGTACTCCTCACTCTTTTCTAATTAATCTTTTTACATTTATGTAACCCCCTGCACATCAGTGGCGTTTCTGCCTTGCTCGGGGTGAAATGATTAAAAAAAAAAAAAAAAAGTTATATCTGTCTCCTTTTCCATAATACGATTTGGATTTCGTGACGATATTCAAGATTATAATTGGGTTCTCGTTATTGTTTTTTGATTTCCCATAATATATAGAGAAAGCAGTGCTTTTGCTGCCGTTATTGTTGTTTAAAGACATACGGTTGAAAAGGCGAAATTTTCACATGTTAGTTGATCTGAAGTAAAATTTCACGTCATCATTATATGTAATATTATTTACGGAGAGGGAAGCGATTGTCGATATGAAAAAAAAAAAAAAAAACATACCGGCAAAGTGAGTTGCGTTCACTTTCTCATTAATGGCCTTGGGAAAGGCATGAACCCATTTCCCCTGCCTCCATCAGTGACTATGTGGAAAAAGAGAATTTAGTAGCTGAAAAATGCGCAATCTCTACGGTGTTGTTGCGAAACACTAACTGTCGTAGTATCCGTGTAAATGAATAGCGAGAAGTGGAGGGGGAACGAATCTTTTCTTTGGGGGAGTTCTGGAATTACCGAATGTCTCAGATGAATCAAGTTTTTTTATTTTTTACCTCTACCTTTTATTCACTTATTTTACACTAAAAGCTTAACATAAATTGTAATTACTTTTGGGGGAGCGGTCAGATGTTTTTCTATACCCCCCGATTTATACCAGCACCACTACTAATCCAACTGGTAGTCATGCTAATACTACTATAAATATTGCGACTACAACTAATATTAATTATAATAATAAAGCATCTTGCCTGAGGCAATAATTTTTTTTTTTATATTTTAAGAATAGTTTTACTTTAGAGATGCTAACGACAATGCTTGAGAAAAAAGAAACGTCTGGAGAAAAAGGCTCCCTTGTGCGGAAATTAAAATTTATATGCGTTTGGCTTTGCAGACAATGATAGCTTCTCTTATTTTATGGTAACAAAGTCGGACTAAAATAAACACCCATTTACAGAAATCCCATCTTCGTACGCTTTCGGTCAATAACAGTTTAGCCATATATTTTATAAGCATACAGAGAGCACAAACACAAACGTGGGAAGTAGTATTTACATGATTTATACTGTTCGGGCCGTTGTCCTTATCTTTATTGCCATATTTATATTAACGATGTTTCCGTCGTTGTACGGTTCAGCCTTCTTCAGGTGCTTAGAATTTCGAACCGAACCCTTCATTTCGATCACTGGGTGTATTGTTCTCGTTTCATGTGTCATTCCACACCCGGATGCCATGTAATTATCTTCCATTTACTCAACTCTAAGTAATATGTTCACCACTGCTGTAGCCAGGTATTGAACTCACAACTCTTTGGGTCAAGTCACTGGACCTAACCAACGCTTTTATCCACTGAGCCATGTGTCCTTAAGGATCCAGTGCCTTTTGAGAGTTTCCCGATTACAGACAGCAGCAGAAAAAATATCTCGGAATTGTCTAATAGAAATGGTCTCAGCTTTTATCAAAACAACGCCAGATCTCACTTACCTTTAAAGCCAATCAGTAAATTGCCATACGTGATTCACATTTGGGCGATCATGTCTCCTTTGATCTATGACTAACTAGACAGAAGATTTTTCCGCGTTATTTTTTCCAGTAGACTGGTTGCCAATCAATGCTATAGAACGCAGTCTGTTCTGCTATTCAACCTGAGGGGAGAAGAGATGGATTTATACGTTTCCCGAGGAAAGGTATTAATGAATAATTGAATAAAACAACTTCAAATGGAATTCAAACTCGACTCTCCGATTTCCCATTCCGTTACACCATAACGCAGACCGTCAGAAATTGTTACACTTTTGTATCGATACCCTCTACTTCATTCCTATAATCAGCGGATTTGGGACTTTCTGATGACTAATTATTTCGATAGATATAACACTTTCTTGATGGGCAAAAATAATATAGTGGATGCCTGCAAAACTTACTCATGCCAGTTCATTACTCTAAAAGATGCGAAAATTTATGAAGACTAAGACGTTACGCTGGTTCAAAAATGGCAAAGATAAAAGAACAAAATGTCACATCTTTTTTTAAGTCCTGTTTAAGACAGGAAAATCTAATTAGAAACAAAGAAAAGGCTGCTGGATTGCTATGTGATATCTGTCCTTCTGTATGGAAGTGAATGCTGGACGATCTAATCAAAGATGAAGGAGAGGATTGAGGCAGCAGAAATGTTGTTTTACGGAAGGATGCTGATGATTTCTCTGAACGGAGCACGTGTGCAACAATGAGGTGTTGGAATAGATGCAAATGAGAAGACTTTTTTATACTTTCATAATGTTTTGACCCCAGTTTAGGGGTTAAATAGTTACCCATAGCTGGGACCCTAACATGTGCTACCACTCCGGGTTAGGGTGGACCTGGGAACAGCAGCAATTAATCAGAGGCCTTGCTGCCAGATGTAGTTAATATTTCTGAAATTGACTTGATCGTTGATACGGCATGATTGGAGCCAGCTTGACTTCTACACATAGACCATGCATGCATTCTAGAAACCAGACTTGTGTTAATGTTTAAAGAAGACGCACAGTGCATTATTAGGTAATCTAAATACAATAATATATTAACCATGTCATCTCGATAGCTGTCCATAGCTTCATGACAATTCTATTCGAAGATCATTTTAATATAGCTTCTTCATTGTGCCTTTTCTATAAACATTTTCATGCTTTGATGAACTTTCCGCTTTGGTACATCGTCTTTACGAATTTAAACGTACTACTAAATTGGCTTACGGCCATATCACGTTGAATACACCGGTTCTCGTTCGATCATCGAAGTTAAGCAACATTGGACCTGGCCTGGTCAGTACTTAGATGAGTGACCACTTGGAAATACCAGGTGCTGTAAGCGTCTATTTTGTGGTGCAGTGGATATCGGCTCGGAACGAAAAATCGTGGAGCCAAGTTCGAATTCCAGTTGAATTTATTGCATTCACTTACGCGCAAATACCATTGGGAAAGGTATTAATCCGTCTCTTCCCTCCAGTTATGGGTTAAATAACAGGACAGATTGGGTTCTATAGCCTTGGCTGGCAACCAGTCTACCGCAGAAAGCATTGGCAACCTACTGCGGGATAATCTTCTGCCCAGTAACTCATGTCTCTTTTGAGACATGATCGCCCAAATGTGCATTATGTATGGCACTTAACTAACTGACTGACTAAATTTGCAATTTAGAATCGAAAAGACTAGATGTGACCTTAAGTCATATACAAACTGTTTCTTTTCTTGTACTTCTCGCTTGTGGAATGCTCTTCCGACTTCATGTTTCGATGTCAACTTTGATCTTCAAATATTTTATCCAATATCAATCGTTATCTGCAATCTTCCTATTCCTTTATACTTTTATTGTCAACCATCCTCAATAGTAGTGTTTATCTTATTCTCTAGCACTCAGTAACCCCTTTAGTGACTTTACTGCTTTACTTGGATTGAAATAATATTTATTTTTTAGCTTGTCACATTAATTTACAGATTAGTAAAAGTTTAAATGCAATGTCAATCTTTATCTTCTATCTTCCTAATCCTTATTCTTTTATTGTCAATTTTCCTCAATAGTAGGTTTTATCATATTCTCTAAGACTCAGTAACGCCTTTAGTGACTTTATTGCCTTACTTGGAGTGAAATAATTTTTTTTAATTTTCTATCATCTTAATTTTTGTTATTTTATTTTTCTAGCGTTTAAATACAGAATCCATGAAATGCCGACAATTTACCCATCGCACTATATATATGGCAACTCTCTTATATTCGGGTTACATTATATATACAACCCGGATATAAGAGCGTCGTAGGGAACAGATACGCGTTCTCTTATATCCGGGTTACTCATATCCGGATTTGGTCTATTTTACATACATTACCACAGGCTCTAATTTGGGACCAGATAAAATCGCACTTATATCCGGGTTTCTCTTATATCCGGGTCCCTTATATCCGGGTTATACAGATATACAGGGTGTCCATAAAGTCCATGTGCACTTTAAAAAATTTATAACTTTATTTGTATTTGCGACAGAAATAATTGTGCACAAACTTTATGGACTACCCTTATATCAGTCAGTTGTGCGATCATGTCTCTTTCGAGATATGACTGACTAGGCAGAAGATTATCCTGCAGTAGGTTGCCATTGCTTTCTGCGGTAGATTGTTTGCCAGCCAAGGCTATAGAACCCAATCTGTTTTATGGAACTGTTTTCCTAATTTCTTTTAGTTAAAAATTGATGATTATATTGCATATATAAAGTTGAAAAGTTTAATAAAAATCGTTCTCCAAAAATATTTTAAAAGATTTAACAAAAAAAAAAAAAAAAATGTGTGTAAATATGTTCATTTTGATTAAGTACGATGTTCCATAGGAGTCATAACATGTTTCCATAAAAATTAAATTAGATATTTTTACCATGCCTTAAACTTAATGATAACTTATTAATAATAATATGAAAAATACATAATAAAAGTACTCATAAATAAAATAATATAACTTAGTTCGCTTATTTTAATTTCATTCTTTCTTATTAAATTAAAATTATTTCAAAAGAAATTTAATTTTTTTTATTTTTATTTATTCAGAGAGCATATTCAAATGTCTGGCTATAAATCTAAACTAAAATTCTATAAAATATAATATAATTACTGAAAATATTAAGTTAAATTTTTAATTTTGCTCTTTAGTTACCCCCCACCCCCAAAAAAAGAAATTAAAATTTGAAAATTTTATGTTTTAACCTAATTGAAATTTTGGCCCGTATTGTCGCCATATTTAGCGTTCTTGACACCTTTGGGTAGTCATAAATCTTTTTTCAACTCGTTAACGCTGATAAAAGAGGGCTACCGTAGTTAATTTTTTTTTTTTTTTGTAAATTTCTGGCCGTAAGTAATTATTACTTGATTGAAATCAGATAAAGGTAAGTTTAAATTTTAAAAATTGACTTAAATGGCGTGTCAGCGAGGTATATTTTATTTTTGCAAGATTTTTAAAACAGTATTTTGGCTACTGTTTAGGTAATGTGTCGATCAATCAAAATTGGTGGGAAATTTAAATATTTTTTTCATATCAGAAAAAAATTAGATTAAAATCAATCTAATTTCGGTTTAAAATACACCAGTGTATTTTTCTTTCTAGAAGTAAAATTTAATCTCTTGGATTTCAATTAAAGCTAATTTTAAAGCTTGAAGATAACTTATTTATTTTTAATATTTCAATTTAAATTTGGGTATCGAAAATGGGTGGAGGTACCTACACTAGAGATATTACGACTGAGTAGTGAGTTAGATCCTCACTGGGTGTCCCATACTTTAAGCCATGGGGCGCATCTAAGCTGCGCTTAGAAAGTCACTATGACATTTTGAACCGGGAAATTCACTAAGATTAGATGTGGTTCAAGGCAGATACTGAACAGAACCCAGTGAGGATCAAAATCAATACTGAGTTGAAATTGATTCAGTGAGATAAGCATGCTAACCATAAACCACGTCAATGTGCCATGTTAAAATAGTATATAGTAATTTACAAAGTAAAGCTTGGATGCGGTATAAGGTTGAAAGCGCCTGATGAGAATCAAATTCAGTATTCAGTCATAAATGAAGTGACCTCGTAAAATAGCGTATAACACATGTTGGTCGATGGTGCTTTTCTAAACATAGATTAAATATGGCAAAAACCGAAAGTTTTGGTCATCATTGAGGACCGAACTCACTATTCAGTCATAACTGATAGAGAAAGTCAAGCTTGTTAACCATTACTCCACGTCGGAGTGCCCAAATTATTTTTAAGAGTAGCCTAGATGTAGCACAATCCGGAAAGTACGGAGCACTCAGTGAGGATGGAAATCAGTACTCAGTTATAAATTTTTTAACCATTACGTGGAAGTGCCCTGGTAAAATTACATATAACGTATGTTGGTCGATTGATTTGAATCTATCTGGGTTGCATGTTCGGGTAACCCTTCGTGGTGTAATGGTTAGCAAAGTTGTTTCGCTAGAACCTGTTATAGCTGAGTAGTAAGTTCGATCCTCACTGGTTACCCTATAATTTCGGCCTTGTGACGCATCTAAGCGGTGTTTAGAAGATCAATATCAGCATGCATGTTGTCGGGTAGGTTGAGTTAATACTTTCAAATCCTATTTTTTATGGGTTGTAAGATTTAATGGGCTTCTTTGTTTTATTATTTTTTTAAATTGTAAAACTAAATCTCTTTAGTCGGTAATTGAATACTGCTGCCACATCTGGTCGGGAGCCCCTGCTATCCTCCTTGGGCTTCTTGACAAAATACAACGGAGAATCTGTAATATGATCGATACCGAATTAGCTGACCGCCTGCAGTCTCTCTCTCACCAGCGTGACGTTGCTTCCATGTGCCTCTTCTATAAGTACTTTCACGGCTTCTGCTCGGATGGACTTAAATCACTGGTGCCCGCTAGGTGTGAATTTGCACGAGATACTAGATTGGCAACTAGGTCCCACCCTTTTACAGTGAAACCGATGAAATGTAACCGCAATTTCTACTCCAACAGCTTCTTTTCTCGTACTTCCCGCCTGTGGAACTCCCTACCGCATGCTTGCTTCCCCGACGGCTACAACCTCCAGGAGTTTAAATGTAAGATCAATAGACACCTCCTAACACACTAACTCGCACCCATTCCCTCCAACACTCTTCTTACGTACCTCCTAACTCGTCTATCACCCTCTCTCTGACATTTCCTATACCCAATCGCTCTATGTAACCCCCTGCGCTATAGTGGCAGTGGACTGCCATGCTTGGGGTGATATGATTAAAAAAAAACCCTTCAAAAAGTTAACTGAAGACATTTTGATCTGTTATAAGGTTATGAGCCGCATATTAATAGCAGTTTCTGAACTGTTGCAGATTAGATTGTGGAAATTTTGAAGGGATATTTGTAGTTAAACGCCTACTATAAGTGCTCGCTGAGATTAAGATCTGAGGAATTTGGTCGTTAGGAGGAAGTAAAGTTCTCTTCATACACCTGAAACTCTTCCAGTTAACCACCTACCGTATCGCAGGCGGATTATCCCGCTGAAATATTGAACAGTAGAAAGCTGTTCATATGAATTGGTATATCTGGAACCCAATAACGATGATGTAATCGGTATACAACGCGAATGATACGACTGAATATTTCCAAATAAAATATTACCCTAACCATCACATTGGCCCTACTGGCTTGTTTTCCTGTTGTGTTCCACTGCCCTCGTTTTACCCGAGATAAAAACGCCCAATGTGTAGAAAACAAAGATCATAAGTATCTTGTAGCTACGTGACCACATACGCAAGACGGATTACGTTGTGAAACACTCCTTCATTCAATTGGAATGAATTTACCTGCAGTTTATATTACACTCGTTCTAGTAGGGCAAAACCTTCCTTTACTTCTTCTTCTTCTTCTTGTGCCGTGTCCTTTCCCGACGTAGGCGATTATCGATTTCCATTTGCCCCTATCCCTTGTCACTCTATTTTCCTTTCGATATCCCTCCCAAACCCCGCCCCGCCATCCACTTGCTTAAGCCTACGCTGCTTTCCTCTCTTTCTTCTTTCCTTCTCTTTTTCATCTGTCCGTCCTGTGTGTATTAGGTTCTCCAGGCCCTTTTTCCTCATTCAGTCAGTTAAGTGCCATACGTAAAACACGCTTGGGCGATCGTGTCTCGAAAGAGACATGACTGACTGTGCAGAAGATTATCCCGCAGTAGTTTGCCATTGCTTTCTGCGGTAGACTGGTTGCCAGCCAAGGCTATAGAACCCAATCTGTCCTGTTATTTAACCCATAACTGGAAGGAAGAGACGGATTAATACCTTTCCCAAGGGTAGTTGCGCATAAGTGAATGCAATGAATTCAACTGGCATTTGAACTCGGCTCCCCGATTGGTCGTTCCGAGCCGATATCCACTGCACCACAACGCACATCCTTTTCCTCATTACGTGTTCCAAAAAACTCAGCTGTCTCTTCTTGATGCCAAGTATAAGTTTCCTTTTCGTTTGTATTCTCTCCAAAACCTCGTCGTTTCGCTCATGTTCGGCCAAAGTGTATCCTCAGCATCCTTCTGTAGAACCACATTTCTGTTGCTTCGAGACTCTCCTTAATCTTTGATGAGATCATCCAGCATTCGCTGCCATATAGGAAGACAGATATGACATAACAGTTCTTTTCTTTGTCTCCAACGCCATCTTCCTGTCTCTCAATACTCTGCTAGCCTTTGAAATGTATCTTTGGCCATGTCATTCTGCCTTTAGATCTCAGTGTCGCAAATTTATCCTCTGTCAGAATGCATTCCAGGTATTTAAATATCTGTACCTGTTTGATTTTAGTACCCGCGTTGCGTAGGTGGCGTTTTGGGGACTTATTTTTCCTGATAATCATCCAATTAGTCACCTATTATGTTCTCAGTGGTTAGACTGAACATTAACAGTCACAAGCTGTTCTATTTCGAAAATAAACTGATTTGATCTTCTGTCCATAAGAATTTGTCCAACAAAGTTATTTTAATTTCATTCATAACAACAATGTTTAGTTCATTACAATGGAATAATAGAGACAAGGTTACTTATATCTATTACCTTACTAGCAGTATAGCCCGGCGTTGCTCGGGTGTAATGAAAGCTTTAAAACTAATCCATGGTCCTGGAGCTCAGACTCTTTGGACGTTGGCACAAAAGACTAAAAAGCAATAGTTGTTTCCAGTTAAAACAAAACCGTAGACTGAAAGAAAAATGAATGGATGTAAGTCAAATTTTGATTTCCTGGTATCGATATCAAATAAGTTTTTTTCGTCGAAAACTGAATTTTGAAGGCTAAATAAGTCCTCTGAGTAAATGGTATCATGGATTAGACTAAGAACTACAATTATACCTACTTAGAGCCAAACCCGAAGCAAAAAACTAAAATAAAAGGGCTGAACAAAATACAAACATACAGGCAGATAAACAGACACACACACAAACATCTTGCCTTTTATATATATATATATATATATATATATATATATATAATCGATTTTCTGCGCTACTGTAAGAACTGCACCTTTGAAACTTCTGAATATCGTTTCTTATGTCTTTGTCTATGAGTGTATCAAATTTGATTAAAATCAGACCTCTCCTTCTATAACCCGATTTTTTCGATTGTCGATTTTCGATATTTATCGGGATGTACCTCGACACAAAACCTAGCTAAGAACTATCGCAGACGCTTATAGTACAACTGTGTAAATTTCCAAGAAAATCGGTTGAGCCGTTTTGGAGTCTATAGGTAACGTACACACACACACACACACACAGACAAAGTTCCATTTATAAATAAGTTTAGATTAGATATGTGCATTTGTTATGAGACAGTAAATGGCATTCTTGACAATAGTGGTTAAACCTAATACTTTTGCTCGTCATTCTTAAATTGGAATACGTTAGATTTTGGTGAAGAATGTAACACTAAACCTGGTTTATTGTTCGGTCTGTTGTGCTCATCGTCTGGGTTGCTTTCGTTGCTACCGGAACCATTCAGTCAATTCATTCTTTAGTTTTCTTTCGGTGAACATTCCGTAAGGAAATCATATCTCATTTTTGCAGGACATAAATAGGCTGTAGGGTATTGTTGTGATGAGATAAAATTGGTACAAAGAATCTCTTTCTTCTATATTCCGTGTCAATTCAGAAACACGGCTCTCCACTACTTCCTGTCCTCTGTAGCTCTTAGTAAAGTTTTAATCTTTGCTATTTCTTCTAATACCTGTTTTATCAACCATATTGTTGTGATGAGATAAAAAGAGCTACAAAGTCTCTCTTTCTTCTATTTGCCATTTCACTTCAGGATCACGCCTCTCCACAACTTCCTCTCTTCTGTAGCTCTTAGTAGAATTTTTACTTTCGCTATTTCTCTTAATAATTGTTTTTCAAGCCATTTACAGTGTTGTTAGGTAGGTTATGCATTGTTTTCTTTTGTCCATTTTGCCGACAATATATCTTGTGAGTGTCGAATTTTCTGACCCTTTTTATTCATTCATTACTCTGATAATTCCAACTATATTTTTCTGATACTAAGTATACGGGTCTTTTTTTTCTATTTTCTCTGAAACTTTGACATTGCTCATGTGTTTAGTACATGGAATTTTCAGGGTTCTTTCGTAGAACCACATTTCAGAACCACTATTGTCCAGCATTCACGAAATATAAAAGTACTAATTTCTTTGTGTCCAACAATTTTCCTCTTTGTTAATACTCTGCTTAGGTTTTAGAAGCCATCTTTCAATATTCCAATGCGACCTCGTTTTTTCTGGTGTCGCATGTTTTGTCTTCTGTTAAAACATTCCCTAGACATGTAGATTGTGTGTTCTTGCTTTATTTTGATATTTCCAATTCGTATTACGCATCTTGGGTTGTTCCTTTGGCTGACAATCATAAATTTTGTTTTTTTACAATTGATGTTCAGTCCTTTCTTCTCACTTTCTTTCAATACCTTCCTGTACGATTTTTTCTGTGTATGAAGAAAATGACGAAGGGTCGTCTTACAACATTCAATTCGTATTCTCCTGTTAATGGACAAGTTCCCCTTAGACAGATTCCTCCTCAAAGCTGTTACTTTGTGGAACTGTTACTTTGTGAAGTTGTTACTTGGTAAACTCCCTAACGTCTATCACCCGATCTTATCCTTTTTGAGTCGACGGTAAAACGTTATCTATCCTACATAATCTCATAATATATTTTTTAATCATTTCACCCCAAGCAAAGCATTCCACTGCCACTATTGCGCATGGGGCTACATAGGGGAAGGTAAAGAGGAGGAATGGTTAGATGTAGGAAATGTCAGAAGGAAGGTGATAGATGGGTAAGGATGCCGAGGATGAGGGTTGGGCAGATGGGAAGAGTGTTTGAAAGAATGGGAGCGAGTTAGTGTGTTAGGAAGTGTCTATTGACCTTACATTTAAAATCCTGGAGATTGTAGCCATCGGGGAAGCAATCATATGGAAGAGAATTCCACAGTCGGGAAGTGCGAGGAAAGAAAATGTTGGAGTAGAAGTTGTGGTTGCATTTTATCGGTTTCACTGTAAAAGGGTGGGATCTAGTTGCTAATCTAGTTTCTCGTGCAAATTCGTATCTAGGGGGCACCAGTGATGGGCTTCAGTGATGGTACTGTGGATATTGGCTCGGAATGAGAAATCGAGGAGCCGAGTTCGAATTCCTGTTGAATTCCTTGCATTCACTTACGCGCAAATGGCCTTTGGGAAAAGAATTTATCCGTCTCTTCCTTCCAGTTATGGGTTAAATAACAGAACAGAATGGGTTTATGGCTTTGGTGGCAATCAGGCTACCACAGTAAATAATGGCAACCTACTGCAGGATAATATTTTGTCGAGTCAGTCATGTCGCTTTCGAGACATGATCGCACAAGTATGTATCACGTATGGCACTTAACTGACTGGCTGACATTTTATGTGCTCGTTCAGTACCCTATATCTTGTGAGGCTCTGGCAAATATATTTATCAATTATTAAAACAATTTCTTTTAACAATTTTTGCCGTCTAATCATGATGTTATGAAATGAATAACAGAATAAAAACAAATTGTAAGTGGCAGGAATTAAATCAGATATTACTGACAGAATAACAATTCTTCTTTCATGCACAGTATTCTTTCAGGAAGTTGGCGATAATATTCGTCCACAACTACTATTGTTGTTCTAAGTATATTTCTTATTCATAATTTGCTATCCATTCTCTCATTAATATAGGTTACTCGCTGCTTCACTCCGCTATTCTTTCCTTCGATGTCTGGTGAGTGTTAAATTCACAAAGCCTTCATTTATCAGAATGTATTGTAGACATTTCAAATTTAAGCGTCCTTCGAGCTTCTAATTTCTTTCGAACCTCCTCGTTGCTAATGGGATATTTTCA
This sequence comes from Ascarosepion bandense, assembly GCA_037127315.1. Taxonomy (NCBI): domain Eukaryota; kingdom Metazoa; phylum Mollusca; class Cephalopoda; order Sepiida; family Sepiidae; genus Ascarosepion; species Ascarosepion bandense. The sequence goes on along the minus strand of JBBBDQ010000505.1, from coordinate 1,446,605 downwards.
TCATCTGTCTGTAGACCCGCATTTATCAAGTTTCCTTTTCATATAAAACGGAACTGTACAGGATCCGTTTCTGTACAGGCGAATATATATATATATAATGGTAGACTTTGAAAAACAGTAGCTACTCTAGCATCTACGCATCGTTCCTTCAGTAATGAATTAGAACACTCTAACTACTGGCGTATATATACATGTTATATCACATGCTAAAAGTCTGCTCCTTCAACCGAGCGCCCATAGCTCAGAGGTAGAATCGCCGACTGACGCCAATTTGGTCGGGTTTCAGTTCTGGTTAAAACCAAACGGATGTCTAACCTTACTGATGAGCTGTGATACAGTGAAACTGATGACCATGGCTATATATATATATATATATATAACACATCACTTAATAAATCCCGGGCTTAACTAATAAAACAAAAAGTTTTAGGTAAAATTCGACTTTACTGATGAAGATAGTCTTCTTCTAGAAAGATACACTGATTCCAACTCTTCTCTAACAATTCGATGCTACTTTGTAGAACGATTTGTCTTTGGCCTCAAAATATGCCACAGTTTCCGATATTATATTTTCACTGGAGCCAAATCTCTTTCCCTGGAGCATTCTTTTGACTTTTGAAAACAGTCAGTAGTTGCTGGGGGCCAGAACTGGAGATTAGGGAGGATGCGGAAGCAATTCGAAGTGTAATTTAAGGTAGTTTTGCCACCGTTGCGATCGACTTGTGACACGGTTCGTTGTCTTGTTTTTTTCTTCTTTATTTGTGGCCGCTTTTTGGCAATCTTTTCTTCAATGGCACCAATTTTCTCAATGTAATCGATGAACAAAATACTTTGCGCAGCTCAGAATACGGAGGCCAAAACCTTGACTGCTGATGTTTGCGTCTTTGGTCGCTTTGAATGGCTTTCACCCGCTGCTATCCACTCAGCTGACTGCCGATTTGACTTCGGAGTAAAGTGGTGAACCCATGTCTCATCCATTGTCACATATTTACGCAAAAACTCCTTGTTGCGTTGACGATCTGAATCTTGAACGCGTTGTTGTTTTTGATCGACTGTGAGTAAATGCGGTACTCACTTTGAACACAGCTTTATCATTGACAAATGTTCATGCAAAATGGTGAATACACTACCTTTTGATATGTTCCACTCCTTTGCTATCTCAGAAAAATTTAATTTACGATCGGCCAAAAAAGTTAGTGGATTCTTTGGTGCTTTCCGCGACAACTGCCAATTTTGAGCGACCTGAGCGTTCTGCATCATTTGTGTCTGCACGACCGTGTTTAAAGTCAGCATACCACCTCTTAACCGTTGTTAAACAGAGTCCGAATAACACTTATCAATCCATTGCTTTGCTTGAACAGTATTTTTCCCATTAAAAGCAATGCTTTATCGACACATGAAATTAAGATTTTTCCATTGTTTTGAAAATTTGCAGCAGTAGCTTCACTTAAATAACTGTAATTTGTAAACATGTAATCTGATTGGGCGCAAAGTTTGTCACGTGCTATTTCAAGTTCAGTACTTCATAAAGATCATATGGATTTTTTATTAGTGGCTCCATTTATATGTCAGGCCCGAGAGATATTGAGTGATGTGTTTATTTATATATATATATATATATAACTTAAAACTGACATCGTCTAAGACTCTAGGACAGTGAAATAATCAGAATAGATTAGAAATAAAGAAGTAGTTCAGACGAGATTTGGACTCGTATCATCTGTAGACTGTCAGTTGCAAGGATGCTTCGTCGTCGTTGTCCTGCGGCATCAGCCGAGATAGAACTCACTACACCCAATCCAGTATTCCCTGTGCATTTGGAACCCTGGCGCAGTTTATAGCGAAATTCATGATCTTGTCAAATAGTTGAATACTTGATGCTTCGCCAGGGCTACCATGGCTGTTTTTTATTGTGACACCAACACTGGATGGGTTGCCTCCAGGCCACATCCTGTTATTTAACCCATAACTGGAGGGAAGTGACAGATTAATACCTTTCCCAAGGGTAACAGTGCTTAAGTGAATGCAGGGTACTCAACTGGAATTCGAAATCGGCTCACCGATTTCTCTTTCCAAGCCGACATCCACTGCACCACAACGCACATCGGTCACTGAACGCTTACAGCGCCTGGTATTCCCAAGCGGTCACCCATCTAAGTACTGACCAGGCTCACGTTGCTTAACTTCGATGATCGAACGAGAACCGGTGTATTCAACGTGATAGGCGTAAGCACGCACATCCGTCACTATACGCTTACAGCGTCTGATATTCCCAAGCTGTCACCCATCTAAGTACTGACCAGGCTCACGTTGCTTAACTTCGTTGATCGAACGAGAACCGGTGTATTCAACTTGATATGCCGTAAGCGAGGATGCTTATCCAAAAGTCCTTGGTGTCCATGTTTTTTTCTTCCGATCTGTACGTGATGAAAACCAAATCGAATCAGAATCAGAAAAATTGCTATGACATATAATGAGAAAAGACAGCTTCAGCAATTAGACACTTATATGCCATATGGAAGGTCAACAGGGACAGGGGGAAAGGCGTGTTCAACCTACATGACCAGTTTTTGTGAAAGGATATAGGAACCGAGTGTGAAGATTGATAAGAAGACAACCACTATTCAGAGTATCAAGTGACAGAAAGGTGACAGAAATGACTGAACGCGACACATTTCTACAGCACAATGGTCCGAAGAAAAAAATTGTCTTGTATGATGAACTCGATCCTGATCATCTATTTTTGGCTTCTTTTATAAACGAAAGCAAAATCTTTTTCTGCCTGCGTCTGCAGCTTAAACCGTCCAGTTAACAGATGTATCTATCACGTGATAGAATATGTGGTGGGGGGGGTTGTTACTAATACAGTTTTGTTTAGTTTAGTTTCTTGTATATAATGCGTTTTTTCTTGTAATTATTCATTGGGGTTTTTTACATTGTTATTCCCCCCCCCCCAGACAATCATTTTACATATTGGGAGCGTAGTTAGGACTTCATGGAGACATTGTGGTATTATGGTGGGCGTGGAAAGAAAGGTTAGTAAGAAAGTGCTGTTTTGGTGATAGGAATACTGTGGCATGCCTGGGTCAGTGATTGTGACTAGCTAAGTTTAACGTTAGGACTAGATGAAGACCAACCTTCCCCATCACCGTATTCGGCCTTGTGCCACATTTTTTGTATCAAATACAAAAATAAATAATGTCTGCAGCTTAAACCATTAGAAACTAACATCCAACAATGTCAATGCGTATTGTGGGCTTATGAGATCTTTAAAATATATTACTTGAAGACGTGTTTATAACCTTGCCAGTGAACCTTCTCAAATCTCCTTAATTTTGACATTTTTCTCAACAGTCCTTTAACGCAATAATATTTAAAGTGTAAATTCTTAAGTTTAAATGGATACACAACTTTGCCAGAGACATTTGCGCGTATATGAACGCAAGAAAGTCGAGAGGGATTCGAACTCAGTTCTCCAGGTTCTCATCCTGCGTCTGTATTCATTATACCACCACCCCAAACTGTAAAGAAGACACCGGCAAATTATTCCATAAGTTTGCCTCCCAGAGAGTAAAACACTACGCCTAATTGGTCTCACACTTACAGCGGACCTCAAATGAAACGACTATATCGTATCCATTGCTAAATCCGCTGCTATGAAAGTCGGTTTTCTGTGCAGGGCCCGGAAGTTTTTTCCGTCTAAATCTATCCTGCACATATATAAATCTACCATCCGCCTGTGCATTGAATACTGCTGCCATATCTGGTCGGGTGCCCCTGCTATTCTCCTCGGGCTTCTCGACAAGGTACAGCGGAGGTTCTGTAATGTGATCGATACCAACTTGGCAGACCGCCTGCAGTCTCTCTTCCACCGGCGCGACGTGGCTTCCCTGTGTCTCTTCTATAAATAGTTTCACGGCTTCTGCCCCAATGAACTTAGATCATTGCTTTCCCCTAGATACAAATTTGCACGAGAAACTAGATTAGCAACTAGATCCCACCCTTTTACAGTGAAACCGATAAAATGCAACCGCAACTTCTACTCTAACAGTTTCTTTTCTCGCACTTCCCGACTGTGGAATTCCCTTCCACATGATTGCTTCCCCGACGGCTACAATCTTCAGAAGTTTAAATGTAAGGTCAATAGACACCTCCTAACACAATAACTCGCTCCCATTCTTTCAAACACTCTTCCCACCTGCCCAACCCTCATCTTCGTTATCCTTACTCATCTATCACCTTCCTCGTGACATTTCCTACATCTAACCACTCCTCCTCTTTACCTTCCCCTATGTAGCCCCATGCGCAATAGTGGCAGTGGAATGCCTTGCTTGGGGTGAAATGATTAAAAATAAATAAAAATTTACTGACAATAAAATAATTACAATTCACAAATGTTATAAGAAAATGAAACTGTAGAACTCTGTGATCATCTCTTTCATGAAAGGATTTTAGAATGCGCTTATCTACCAACAGAACGCCTAAGGTTTTTCTGGGGAGTAGAGTTTGACGGCGGTAGATCCTTTTTACGAGAGATAAGCAAAGATGAATGAATAAAATAGAGAGAAAATGAAGGAGATTTTCGGACTAAATAATCGATCTAAGAAAGCCGATGTGGAAAACAAAAATAACTGAAATTGAATGCAGTATTCATTCTACGAGTTTTCTCGTCTAACCTGGGTTGGATTTCAGAATAAACGCCATTTTTTCCGACAAATAACTTCTAGAAACAAAATTATACACGAGTCCCTTTTACCGTGCGCAAAGTTTATTTGTTTTATTTATATCTTGATGAAATCTATTGTCTACACTGTGTTTTTTAATCGTATCTTTGTAGATAGTAATAGTGTTCATGAACATAACATCCAAAAATCGACTTGTAGCTGATCTCTGATCTGGCTGTTATAGTTCAATTAGGAAAGCCCTGGCATGTAACTTTAACGCATCAAAAACCATTTGCGCGTATATGAACGCAAGAAAGTCGAGAGGGATTCGAACCCAGCTCGCCGGGTTCTCATCCTGCGCCTGTATTCATTATACCACCACCGGCAAATTATTCCATAATATTAAGTAATAAAAATTTACTGACAATAAAATAATTACAATTCACAAATATTATAAGAAAATGAAACTGTAGAACTCTGTGATCATCTCTTTCATGAAAGGATTTTAGAATGCGCTTATCTATCAACAGAACGCCTAAGGTTTTTCTGGGGAGTAGAGTTTGACTGCGGTAGATCCTTTTTACGAGAGATAAGCAAAGATGAATGAATAAAATAGAGAGAAAATGAAGGAGATTTTCGGACTAAATAATCGATCTAAGAAAGCCGATGTGGAAAACAAAAATAACTGAAATTGAATACGGCCTTCATTCTACGAGTTTTCTCGTCTAAACTGGCTTGGATTTCAGAATAAACCTTACCCGTGAAATTTTATTTGCATAAAAAAAAGAAAATATATTTAAACAATTATTCCTCCCATGCTATTTATTTTTAATTCTAGTTTAAAAATTGCTATATACAGGCAAGGTTTGTGTTGATACATTGTTATAACCAATTTTTATAAAACTGTACTGAATAGTTTAACCAAGCAAAACAACAGTAATTTATGGAATCATACACGCCTGATCAAAAATTTAAGACCACTTAAAAATCTTTAAAAATAAATCTTTTTTTACAGATAGATTTTAAACTCCTACCACTTATGGAAACAAAAAGCTACATTCCAAACATTTTATTTAGAAATTTACATTTTTATAAAATGAGGCGATTTACGCATGATCAAAATTATAAAACCAGGGGTATAAATTGTTAGATCTATGATAATTCCAACGTTTTTAGTTCAGTTAGAGATTAGCAATCACTGCGTAAAGGTGTTACCAAAGTTGGGCGTTCTAGAATTCCATAAGCAAGGTTTGTCACAGCGGGCGATCACAGCTAAGGTAAATCGCAGTAAAACTGTGATTTACAACTTTCTAAAGAACAGTGAGAATTATAGAAAAGCAAAATCCTCTGGTAGGTCCCAAAAAATTTCTCCTGCATTGCGTAAGAGAATAAGACGGGTTGTTATGAAAGAGGTGGGGGCTTTCTTCTAGTCAAATTAAGGCAGTCACAGATGCTGATTGCAGTCCCGTAACCATCAGACGACACTTACGGCAAAAAGGCATGATAAATAAAAAGCGTAAACAAATTCCTCGGCTGCTTCCCCGTCACAAGGTGGACCGCTTAAAGTTTGGTTGTGAATACCAAACATGGGACGTTGAAAAGTGGAAGAAAGTCCTGTTTTCTGATGAGAAAAAATTCAATCTAGATGGTCCTGATGGCTTCCAACAATATTGGCATAACAAAAACATGCCTCCTGAAATTTTCTCCACACTTCATAGTGGTGGAGGGTCCCTAATGGTATGGGGTGCCTTTTCTTACAGAGGGACGATGGAGCTCCGGGTAGTGCAGGGTTGTCAAACAGCGGCTGGTTATGTTAGCATGCTACAAAAATCATCATTGATGATGGAGGGCCATCGTTTGTGTGTGGATAGATGGTTATTCCAACAGAATAATGCTGCAATCTATGCTGCAAGAGTCTGTCTTGACCTTTCTACAAGAAAATGGAGTCCATCTCTTGGGACATCCTGCATGCCCACCAGACTTCGACCCAATTGAAAATGTTTGAGGATGGATGACAAGAAATGTTTATCGAAATGGCAAACAATATTCAACAAAAAATTAACTTTGTGAAGCTATCTTCAGAAGCTGGAGCAACATCCCCTGCACCTTAATGGAAACGCTTATTTCTAGCATGCCCGACAGAATTTTTGAAGTCATCAAAAGCAGTGGTGGTAGAACTCATTATTAAATTTGGTTGTTGAATGTTTTCATGCACTTTTCATACACTTTTTGTACAATTTCGTAGAATTTTTGTCTCTGGTCTTATAATTTTGATTATGTGTAAATCGCCTCATAAAAATGTAAATTTCTAAATAAAATGTTTGGAATATATCTTTTTTTTCCATAACCTTTTAGATTGTAGTATTGCTAACCTTAAGTGGGAGGAGTTTAAAATCTATCCGTAAAAAATATTTCTTTTTAAAGATTTTTAAGTGGTCTTAAAATTTTGATCAGGAGTGTATCTGATTATTATTAATGTAGATATAAAATTATTTTTTTCTCATAGCCAACCCTACATCAGAATGTTCAGAGTAGAAAATACAAGTAGACTGAAACGGCAGAAAGGAATATGCAAAATAAATGACTTGTGCAAAATGTTTATTCAGAAATTTTAGAGTGATTAGAAAACTTTGAAGGAGTTAGAAATCTTATAGGACAGCTTATTTTTCGCTATTCGCAGTACAAGTAAATCTTAACAGTTAAAAAACATGGAACTCAAAGACCACGAATCTTTTCTATTTTCTAAAGAAAGAATTTCCTTTGTCACACAGACATTATTAAGGAACCTTCTTTCGGACGTCTTAAGCATTGCGAAAGAAATTAAACTAGCCTTTGATTTTACCCGTGTCATTCCTCACTTTTAATTGGCAGACTTTCCTTGTTTGCCAAAACCATGAAAAAGACCAACAATTGAAATTAAATAATACACGATAATCACAAGGCAGTTTAATTCCAAACACAAAAGAACTTAAGCTACAAACAGGTACACCTGAACTCACTTTGCAAAATGTATTGTGTAAGTGCCAATAGTTTTTCGAGTCGGGTGCAGAGATTTATGTGAGAAAACCTTGCAAATGGGTTCAGAAGACATTTAATTTGTGCCTTACGCCAAAGATTTAATTATGATAAAAGTTAATACTTTTAATGCCAACTTGAACGAACCTTTCGGCATTGAAACATTTCTGGCTTGAAATCACATTAGAACGAATCAAAATAACTGGAAGAACGCCACTTAACAAAATTTTAAGACAGACATTTGTCATCAAAGTTGAAGACACTCCAACTGTTAGTTTTAATTAAATCTTTGTTAAGAACTTCTCCGTTCGTGCAGTTGATGTAACGGTTAGAGGATCGGCGCCATAAAACGGAGAAGCGGGTTCGAGTTCCTGTCAAGACAACTGCATTCACTTTGGTACAAATACTCTTAAGGAAATTATGAATCTATCTTTTCAACCAACAATTCTAGGTTAAGTAGCGGATCAGAACGAACTCCTTAGCTGTAGTTAGCATTCATTCTAGGAGAATGTTAACTTTAAATTCAAAATTATATGTTAATCTAGTTTCGTTCAGTATAGTTGCAATAGAGCCAACTGGTTGGCTCTGTGAGTGTTGAAGAAGCATAAATGGGCTTGACAAGATGGACGTGTTCGGAAAGTTACTGGAGAAAGAAAATCAGACTGATTTAAGTCGAAACATTTCTCACAATGTTGGTGATCATGATGACACTAACTTTTATGGAGTTAAGATAAATGTCATAATGTTGGGTCTCTGCATTGATTGATTTGTTTTTACGGTTTATCAATCTTTTATATTTTATCTAAAGACAGAACTATTTTAATTTCTAAGAATAGGGATACAAACCTCTTAATTAACCGATAGCCTAGAGAAGAAATACTGGATTAATACCTTTGTCAAAGGTATCAGCGCCCGAGTAAAAGTAACTAACTCAACTGGAATTGGAACTCGGTTCTCCTAATAAATTTCTGAATCATTATTAATTACACCACCGCACATCCAAACTTACAGTACATAGTATTCCCAAGTGGTCATCCATCAAGGTTTGTTTCTATTTTCTCACAGACTTTGTCGATTATCATTTGTTCAGTTCATGGAATTCTCAGCCTCCTTCTGGAGAACTACATTTCTGTTACTTCAAGACTCTTCTTCGTCTTTGAAGAAATTGTCCAGCATTTAGCGTCATGTAGGAAGACTGTAATTGGAAATGTACGCTGTGATACTGCGGATATCGATTCAGAGTGAAAAATCGAAGAGCCGAGTTGGAATTCCAGTTAAATTCGTTGCGTTCACTTTCGCTCAAATACCCCCAAGAAAGGTGTTAATCCGTTACTTCTTCATCCATTTCTGAGATAAATAGCAGGACAGATTTGGGATCTATAGCCATGTTTGGCAACCAGTCTACCGCAGAAAGTATTGACAATCTACTGAGGGAAAATATTCTGCCCAGTCACTCATGTATTTTTTGAGACATGATCTCCACAGCGTCGATCATATGTGGTATTTGACTGACTGACTGATATTGCGTAACAATTCAGTACTATTTCTTCTTTTTTTCTAACTTTGATTAGCATTTTGGAAAGCAACATTCGATTATCCTGATTCCCCTTAAAAAATAATCTCCTATTTTACGACATGAATAATAAATTGTTTTTAAAAATAAATACTTCGTTTGTTACACATTTGCAATGATTTAAAAAAATACCGTTCTCTAAAATAAACACTTTAAAACCTGTTTTGCAATAAAATATAAGTTGTGGATTATTCTTTAAGAGTGATATCATTATTCAGTCATTGCAACTATTGATTGCAATATATATATATATATATATATATATATATATATATATAGATAGATAGATAGATAGAGAGAGAGACACGATTTCAAAAATGGTAATTGCCCAGTATTAAAAAAGAACAATTCTATTTTCATTTAGAATTATCCACTTGGCAATAAATACTAAAAAAATTATGAAATACATCATTTCTTTTAAAAAACTGGGGTGGCCTAATAATTATGTCCTATAGTATATATATATATATATATATATATATATATATATATATTGAGAGAGAGAGAGAGAGAAAGAGAAGGAGAGCTAGAGACAGACTTTCTTGTATCAAAAATAACAAATGGTCACAATACTTGAAGATCGGCTCACAGTTTCGTGAAGTTTCGCTTTTTAGAATTTCGGCATGTGTTATTACACACACACACACAGACACACACACACACACACACACACACACACATATATATATATATATAAACTTATTTATAAATGGAACTTTGTGTGTGTGTGTGTGTGCCTGTGTGTGCGTGTGTCCGTTACCTATAGACACCGAAACGGCTGAACTGATTTTCTTGAAAATTTACACAGTTGTACTATAAGCGTCTGTGAGTGTTCTTAGCTAGGTTTTGTGTCGACGTATCCCCGATAAATATCGAAAATCGATAATCAAAAAAATCGGGTTATAGAAGGATTGGTCCGATTTTAATCAAATTTGAAACACTCATAGAAAAAGACATAAGAAACGATATTCAGAAGTTTCAATGTTGCAGTCCTTACAATATTGCAGAAAATAGATAATATATATATATATATATATATATATATATATATACATATATATATATATATATATAAGGCAAGATGTTTGCGTGTGTGTGCCTGTATGTCTGTATTTTTTCAGCCCTTTTATTTTAGTTTTGCTTTGGGTTTGGCTCTAAGTAGGTATAATTCTAGTTCTTAGTCTCAGCCATGATACCATTTACTCAGAGGACTTATTTAGCTTTCAAAATTGAGTTTACGACGAAAAAACTTATTTGATATCGATAGCAGGAAATCAAAATTTGACTTACATCCATTCATTTTTCTTTCAGTCGACGGTTTCGCTTTAACTGGAAACAACTATTGCTTTTTAGTCTTTCGTGCCAACGTCCAAAGAGTCTGAGCTCCATGACCATGGATTAGGTTTAATGCTTTCATTACACCCGAGCAACGCCGGGCTATACTGCTAGTATATATATATATATATATATATATCTCGAGAAATACAATGAGAGAGAGAGAGAGAGAGAGAGAGAGAGAGAGAGAGAGAAATTGATTTGGGAATGAGAAAATTAATCCATAGATAATGAAATATTTTACAAATGAAACATGTTTTTAATCTATTCTCCCCACGCAAGTCGATAACGCCACTAAGACGCAATAGGCTACCGGAAGTGAAAAAGAGAGAAAAACAATAAGAACAAACTGGAGACCTCATTATAGTATAAGTTTCAGAATTTAAGTGGAGACACTATGCGATCCCCCAGTCCAATAATCTTAATGTCACTCAGCTCGATGTGTTTGTTAGTCTGGACATAAAACATAAATATTTCACCTTTCAGTTTACATTTTTAAACATAAACTAGTGCAGGAAACACTTTCTTAATGGAACCCTTCAGACAAAAAGTTCGGTCCATTTAGTATTAAATAAGCCCAACAATGCGTTGGTTTCTGTTTTTCATGATGACGTTAATTTGTTTTCCTGGCTGGATAAAAAACTGGAGAAATGGCAGAAATAATGTATAATTCATGAAACTCTGCCCAGGTTTTATGACAAATATATCTCTGCCGACGGCTAACTTTTAGGCATTGTAATCTATTCTTCCTGAAGCTGTTCCATATTTGGGTTTAGTGGAGATAATGTTCAATACATTTCATATACAATGCGTATTTTGACAAAAAAATATTTGTGCCAAAAATTCATACATGTTTTCCATAATGAAAATATATATTAATAAAAGACAAGGATGGCCTTTTGTAAAATAAATGCTCATAGAAACGTCACAACGCAATTTTTTATATTTTATTATTAGACGGAACAAAATTTGCGATCATACAAATATGGCGAACAAGAATATATAAATTATTTACCATTTCATATAGGATAGGATGTACAAGTTGCAAAATACTATATCCAATAAGTTATCTTCATAAATATGATTTAGAAGTAGACAAAAATATTTCAAAAAATATATGTGTTACTGTTGTCTACTTTATTTGCACATTTGGGTAGATAGATAGATAGAAAAGATAGATAGATAGATAGATAGATAGATAGATAGATAGATAGATAGATAGATAGATAGATAGATAGAACAATAAATTAAATAGAAATAGATTATATCAAAATATATTTTTATCCATTTACATATATACTACGGATTGTCTATTTATCTATCAAACTCTCTCTCTCTCTCTCTCTCTCTCTCTCTCTCTCTCTCTCCCTATATATATATGTGTGTGTATGTGTGTGTGTGTGTGTGTGTGTGGATTGAAATCCGACAAGATCAATAGCATAAATAGAGAACAGGTAAGACAAATGTGTCTTTAATCTAAAATGTTTCACTTTAACAAGCTTCTTCAGAAATTTTTAAAGACGAATAATTTTAAAAGATTTTCGAATGTTTAAAAACATCTGTGGATTTAAATCTACCTGTCTGCCCGCTTATATATAAATACAGCGTGTGATGGGTAAATTGTCGCCATTTTATGTTTTAATTGCGCGTTGTTTATTTTTTAATTTGTTGTCTGTACAGAGAAAATGTGTACCATCACGGATTTTGCTCCACCTTAAGTTTAAAAACAAAATACTCCATTGCTTGGCATTCGCACCAGAAGCTCCAATACAAACAGTGTGTATGGGTGTCAAACCAAGGAAAGAGATGGGTGTGTAATGGTGATTATGATAGTTTTGGGAGTGATCACCAGTTATAGCGACGTTATCTCTCCGTTCATTTTTCAAGTGCGCCTCAGATTCAACAAGTGGGGTGGGGGCTACATCAAGCACCTTTAAGAGGTAGTGTTACCCTTGGTGCGGAGGGTTGCCGCTCGAAGAACCTGTGTCTGCAAAATGAGTCGGCATCATATCACACAAAAACGAGAACTCAGTCTTAGGCTGTCAGACGATGTCTGCGACTGTATGACCCTTTACATTTTGCCACCTAACCCCCGAGACTGTGCCTACCTTGATTATTTGTGGGGCACAGTTCAATGCGAGAGAAACGAAACTCTCTGTAACACCAAAACTGAACAGAAGGCAAGGATTATTGCAGCATTCACTAACTTAAAGAGACGGTCCAGAAAATTTTCAGGAGATTCCGAAGGCGTCTGGAGGTTGTAGTTGAAGACAATGGCGATTTTTATTGAAGACATGTATGTGCGTTGTGGTGCAGTGAATATCGACTCAGAACGACAAATCGGGGAGCCGAGTTCAAAACCCAGTTGAATGCCTTGCATTCACTTACGCAGAAATACCCTTGGGAATGATACTAATCCGTCCATTCCATGCAGTTATGGGCTAAATAACGGAACAGATTGGGTTACTACGGGATAATATTCTGCACAGTCAGTCATGTCTCTCCGAGACCTGATGGCCCAAAGCGTGTATCAAGCATCACGTACCTGACATTTTGGTATTTCAAGGTAATTTTGGTAAGTATAACTGTTAAAATGAGATACATGTGTTATTCTCATTTTTGCGTAACATAGACGCAGGTTAATCCATCGCATCATGTACTATATCTATTTACATCTTTATTTTGAATTATGTATGTATGTATGTATGTATCTATCTATCTATCTATCTATCTATATATATATATATATATATACTCATCCGCAGACAGATCTGTTTCGCTGTATCACAGCTCATCAGTACGGTCAGACATCCGATTGCTTTTAACTCAGGATTGAAACCTGAAGGAATTGGCGTTAGTCGGCGATTCTACCTCAAAGCTATGGGCGCTTGGTAGAAGGACGCAGACTTTTAGCGTATGATCATATACATCATATACATCATACCAGTAACCAGAGTGCTCTAATTCATTAGTGAATGAGCGATGCGTAGATGCTAGAGTAGCTACTGAAACAGAGAGATCGCTCTGTTCCTATTTATCTACCTATATACATCACTCTGTTTCTATCATTCTCTCATGCTCTGTTTCTTTCTCTTCCTCTCTCGTTCTCCCTATATATATATATATATATATATATATATATATATAAAATGTAAAATTACTTTGTAAAATCGTGTAAAATCCTTTGTAAAATAAAGACGGAAAATGATGATGGTTTGCATGAAATAGGCCTATACTTCCGATTCACCATGAATTTTTCTTATATTTGCTCTATATGTATTTATATGCATATATGTTTAGAGCTCTCTTGGAGAGTTATCCTACCAATGTATGTACAGGATACTCCTTTGGATTCTTCTATACCCACACTGCATGCTGATATATATATATATATATATATATATATATATATATGTATTATGCAGTATTCTGAATGTAATAGAGATCATCTGATACTATTACAAAACTATTTTATCTCATCTCTAGTTACTAAGTGGGCTAAAAACATATTCCTTGTAGCAAAACAGTGAAAGAAAGTCTGAACAGTACGAAAAAATAAACAGTACAAATGTGTCTTTATTTGATTTCTTCATATTACTTTGCTTTTTACCTTTTTCCTGCTGCTCTAAGGTTATGTTTTCTAACGCAGGTGCTAATGATGCAACAATGCCTACCATTTGTCGTAATAAGCTTTTCTTGAAGATATCACTTCCCTTAATATCCGCTGTTATACATTAATCAGCCAATTATTTTGTCCTGTTTGTTAAGCCGGACAATTACGCAGTGTGCCATTGTTTCTTGGAACATGTACGAATTTGGATTATGTCCTAATTACTACGAAATAAAAACAGCCACCCAACTTCGCAGGGTAGTTTTTTCTAACAAATAAGCGAGACTAATAAAAGCATTCAATATCACCCAGACGCATAACAAATGAAATGCAGTTGCATATATGTGCACTAGCAGTATAACTCGGCGTTGCTCGGGTGTAATGAAATCTTTAAATCTAATCAATGGTCCTGGAGCTGAGACTCTTTGGACGTTAGCACGAAAGACTAAAAAGCAATAGTTGTTTCCAGTTAAAGCGAAATCGTAGACTGAAAGAAAAAATGAATGGATGTAAGTCAAATTTTGATTTCCTGCTATCGATATCAAATAATTTTTTTTTCGTCGTAAACTGAATTTAGAAGGTTAAATAAGTCCTCTGAGTAAATAGTATCATGGCTGAGACTAAGAACTACAATTATACCTACTTAGAACCAAACCCGAAACAAAAACTAAAATAAAATGGCTGAAAAAATAATGACATGAAACATTTTGCTCTAAGTAGGTATAATTGTATTTCTTAGTCTCAGTCATGATACCATTTACTCAGAGGACTCATTTAGCCTTCAAAATTCAGTTTGCGACGGAAAACCTATTTGACATCGATACTAGAAACCAAAATTTGACTTACATCCATTCATTTTTCTTTCAGTCTACGGTTTAGCTTTAACTGGAAACAATTATTGTTTTTTAGTCTTTCGTGCCAACATCCAAAGAGTCTGAACTCCAGGACCATTGATTAGTTTTAAAGCTTTAATTACACCCAAGCAACGCCGGGCTATACTGCTAGCATATATATATATATATATATATATATATATATATATATATTAAAATTAGGAAGATTAGCCAATTACCGCTAACGTGGTCTCAATCTTTTCTCTATCGTCAGGTGTTATAGACTGATATATATATATATATATATATATATATATATATTAAAAAAGGATTAATTCAAAGATGTTGAATGGCCATTTCGATATGAAGATCCCCACGGGGAACGACACATCACCTCAGCAACAGAAAAAAACCTTTCAGAAACTGGAGAAAAATTAGTCTACTTTTCCTTTTTAAATAGATTGCAAAGAAATTAAAAAATAAATAATAAAATAAAATAAAAATAAAAATAAAGGGAATTATTTTTTCTCCAGTTTCTGAAAGGTTTTTTTCTGTTGCTGAGGTGATGTGTCGTTCCCCGTGGGGATCTTCATATCGAAATGGCCATTCAACATCTTTGAATTAATCCTTTTTTAATATATATTTGCTCTGTAATATTTTATTACATGGAGCTGTCTTCCTGTATCATTTTTTAATATTAAAATAAATTTTTAATATTAATTAGGATCGGGTTTTTTGGAATTTACCTTCCTGCTTTTTTCCCTTGGATTGAAGTATCTGAATTAAAATATATATATATATATATATATATATATATATATATATATATATACTGTTGTTATTAGCAGAAGTTTGATCTGAAAGTTTATTTGCACAACTTTATATTCATGCGCCTAAATTAGCAACATTAGATTCAGTTTAAACGAAGCAAGAATAGGTTGAAAATAAATATTTATTCTATAAAGTTGATGCATTTTATTATGCGACAAACTTACTACGTGATATATTATCAAAAGAGAAATGTGACATTGGTGAGGTAACTGAGTTATTGAAACGTTTCTTTTGAAATTGTATAAACATTTATTAAACATCACAGGACAATTAAACAAGTTATTGAAAATATTAGCAAGATAAGAACAAGTATAAAAACTGTTATTAAAAATATCATAAAAGGTTTTTGAAAGCAGAGAGGAGTAATACTAAGAAAGGATTGACTAACAAAACAATATCTGAAGAAGGCGTGTGGTGAATGAAACAAGAGAAAATATTTCGATTGTTAAGAACATTGCCTACAGACATGAAAGCAGGAAAACCACCACATTTATGCATGCAGCACAACATAAAACGTTTAAATTAGCTAAACATAAAGGGTTGTCCAAAAGTAGGGGGCAGTAAATAAAAACATTTATTTTGAGGTTTTGAGATTACATATACAATTATATTTACTAATGCAGTTATTTTATTGACAATTAAATTTTATTGTGTGCAGTAAGCGCTTATATTTTATCAACGCAAGGCTCAAACTGTTTGCCATCACAATTTACACAGCTTTGATGTCTACGCTTCACGCTTCGACAAATATTTTTTACAAGTTTCTTTTTAATTTCTTGAAATTCGTCTCATATTTAATTTCTCAAATCGCCAACAGTTTTTGGTTTTCGACTATAAACTTTCTCCTTTACTATTCCTATTCCCAAAAGAAGAAATACATTGGGGTCAACTGAGGTGAACGTGTTGGCCAACCAGTCAGACTGTTCTTGAATAATATAATATAATGAAGGCCATTGTAATAATATCTAAACTTACTTATAAATGGAACTTTGTCTGTGTGTGTGTGTGTGTCTCTGTGTGTGTGTGTCTATTCCCAATAGACTCCAAAATGGCTGAACCGATTTTCTTGAAAGTTTACACAGTTGTACTATAAGCGTCTGTGACTGTTTTTAGCTAGGATTTGTGTCGATGTACGCCCGATAAATATCGAAAATCGATAATCGAAAAAATCAGGTTAAAGAAGTGGTTCGATTTTAATCAAATTTGAAACACTCATAGAAAAAGACATAAGAAACGATATTCAGAAGTTTCAAGGCTGCAGTTCTTACAATAGTGCAGAAAATCGATAATATATATATATATATATATATATATATTAAAGACAAGATGTTTGTGCGTGTGTCTGTTTATCTGCCTATATGTCTGTATTTTTTTCAGCCCTTTTATTTTAGTTTTTTCTTCGGGTTTGGCTATAAGTAGGTGTAATTGTAGTTTTTAGTCTCAGCCATGATACCATTTATTAAGAGGACTTATTTAGCCTTCAAAATTCAGTTTACGACGAATAAAACTTATTTGATATCAATACTAGGAAATCAAAATTTGACTTACATCCATTCATTTTATTTTCAGTCTACGGTTTCGCTTTAATTGGAAACAATTATTAACTCGAAACAACTGTTACTTTTTAGTCTTTCGTGCCAACGTCCAAAGAGTCTGACCATGGATTAGTTTTAAAGCTTTCAATACACCCGAGCAACGGCGGGCTATATCGCTAGTATAATATAATGAAGGTCATTGTAATAATATAAGCGATACACAAACCTATTCTATCGACTGTCCACCTGAATTTGAACCACCCTATATTTTGCTGCAATTTTTTAAAAATAACTTTGTATAGGGTGAAATGAGTTAAAAAAAATAATTTCACCCATACAAACTCATCAAAATAATTATAGTGAAAATTGCTATAGAAAAAAGCAATAGCTGCTACAGCGGTTGGAAAGTGAATGTGGCGAGATGCAAGGTCAAAACATTATAAATTCTTCTTTTATCAAAAACTAGCAGTATAGCCTGGCAAGTGATCGAAAAAATGATTTACATTCTGTTGTTAACTTGGACCAGGAGTGGATTGTTAATTTTAACTCCACTAAAACGAAAATGGCCACTTTTAATTATCTCCGAGAAACATTTTTAACTTCCATCATTATAGCAGATGCTAACCTCCAGGAGTGGGAATCATTGCATCCTCTCAGTTTGCACATTTTCCCATGATATGAAGTGAAAAATTATATCGAATCAATTGTTAGATCTACTGATAGGAGTTTGTTCCATGCATCCTGCCAGAATTTTTTTATCGTTAGAGTCTATCTTACACATTTATAAATCTAATATTCATCCTTGATTTGAGTATATCTATTGCACCTGGTTTCCTGCTTCCGCTATATCCGTTGAAAATTTTGATAAAATATAAAGAAGAATCTGCCATGAAATTATTTCTCACCTAGTATCTCGGCTTCAGTCACTTTCATACAACCTTAATGAGGCTCTTCACTATCTTTTCTATAAATATTACGATGGTAATTCTTCTGGTAGCCTTTCTCCTGTGTTATCTAGATTTTAATTATTTAAATCGCATTGGAACATTGCTGGCAAGTTCTTATCATTGTAGAGTTTAAATCGCTATATGCAAACGTAAATTCTATGCTAAACATTTCTAGATTATTTACATTGTTCCGACTGGACCAAGTTGTTCTTCAGGATATCCTTGTGGATATAAGCGTTGATTAGTACCAGAGATTTGATCCAAAGAGTTGTGAGTACAATAACTAGCTACAAATAACTTAGAGAGTTAACTTAAAGAGAGATAAATACATGGCATCCGGAAGTGGCATTGCACATGGAATGAGAATTATATGCCCCAGTGATCTAAATAAAAAGCTTGGTTCAAAGTTCCTACTATCTGAAGATGGCAGGAGCGTAAGACGACGGTAATGTCATAAACATGGCAATGAAGATGAGAACAACATTCCGAACAGTGTCAATAATGTAAATACTACCTCATCTCAGAAGTATAGACAAATACTAAAATTTTCTACTTTCGCAATTCTCGCTTGTGAAACTCTCTTCCGACATACTGTGTCCCAGTCAACTTTGATCTTCAGGAATTTAAATTCCATGTCAATCGTTTTCTTTTGTATTTTTAATTTTTCTTTTATTGTTCTCTCTCCTTAATAATGTTTTTTCTCCGATTCTATAAAATTCAGTAACCCCTTGCGTCTTAATAGCACCATTGCTTTGTTTGGGGTGAAATGATTAAAAAAAGATAGATGAACCTAACAAAATATATATAAAAATTTGATAGATGGATGAACTGAATGTGACAGACAAAGAGACAGATAGATAGCTAGATAGCTAGATAGAGAGATAGATAGATAGATAGATAGAAAGATAGATAGATAGATAGATAGATAGATATGAAGACACACTCAGTTAGATACCTAGAGTGTTAGACATGAAAAGAGAGTCAAAAAATTAACATACACAGATAGATAGATAGATAGATAGATAGATAGATAGATAGATAGACAGACAGTCAGATAGATAGATAGATCGATAGATAGATAGATAGATAGATAGATAGATAGATATGAAAACACACTCAAGTAGCATCTCTGAAAGTTAGATATGAAAAGCTAGCTAGAAATGAACATAGATAGATAGATAGATAGATAGATAGATAGATAGATAGATAGATAGATAGATATGAAGACACACTCAAGTAGGATCCCTGAAAGCTGCATATGAAAAGATAGCTATAAAATAACAGATAGATAGATAGATAGATAGATTCATTCATTCCTTCTTTCTCAAACGAAATAAGTACACATTTTGCTGCTTAGTTTTGATCTCAAAATATACTTTGGTAGTAATATAAATGTAAGAATTCCCTTAGCACTTATGCAACCATATAAAACATTGTGCCTGAAGCGTAAAGATTTGCGCATGCGCATATAAATTTCTAGGCTTTCGTCTGTCAGACATACGGAAGCCATTTGCTGTCAATGGTTACAATATTAATTTTTACGTAAAAGTGTGTCCGGTGTTGACTTGTCTATTTGTTTCCCTGGTTCCAATCAAGACATATCAGGCGTAAGACTATTTTGAAAAGTGTGACGAGTGGAACGGTGTAAAGTAATATTCACTTTAATTAAATTGACATAAGCCGTGAACTTCATCTTTCTACAATGATTTTCAGCCCAACAGTCACTTGAAGTAGAATAAAAGGCAAATTATCAGTTCCACACTTGAATGCGTCTTTAAACGCAATGCCACTACTACTTTACACACACACACACACACACACACACACACACATATATATATATATATATATATATATATATATATATATATATATGCACGAGATGATAATTATACTCATCTCGAAAACCTTCCTTGAAAACGAAAGAAAAAATGGTTGTTAAAAAAGAAAGAGTTAAGGGCATGAAAGTCAGTCAAAAGTGTTCGGATCGAAATCAGCACGAAGCCCAAAGAAAAAAAAGTTTTCTTCTCGACATATATATATATATATATATATATATATATATATATATATATATATATCGAGAAGAAAACTCAACACATGACTAAATATATATAATTCATAAGGAGAAGTTATTCACTTGACTGAGTGGTGTTGTTTCAGGTCATGTCAGATCTTGAAAGCATTATTATATCTTCGCTACTAAGGGATCCTATTTATTCTGCTTATATATATATATTGTATCCAGGCATATATATATATATATATATATATATATATATATATATATATTCAAGTATGGGTGGAATAATAAAAAAAAAAAAAAAGAAAAAAGCCATTCATTTGAAATAACAACATCACTTGAAAAGACACAAAAAGTGTCGAAACAAAATAGCTACTTTTGTAGTGATATTATAACATATCAATGTTATAATTTATTAATAAATATTATTATTATATATATATATATATATATATATATATATATATAAGAACAATTAACGCAGACACGTTATTTCATATAAATCGGATGTATAGGCCTATTTCAGGCAAACCATCGTCAGCTTCCATCTTTATCTAACAAAGGATTTTACACGAATCGTGTAAAATCCTTTGTAAAATAAAGACGGAAGCTGCTGATGCTTCGCCTGAAATAGGCCCATACTTCCGATTTACCATGAAATAACGTGTCTGCCTTAATTTTTCTTATATTTGCTCTATATGTATTTATATACATATATATTTGGAGCTCTCTTATAGAGTTATCCTACCATTGTCTGTACAGGATACTCCTTTGGATTCTTCTATACCCACACTGCATGCTTATCTATCTATCTATCTATCTATCTATCTATCTATCTATCTATCTATATAGCTTGTCACGAGATTAAGTAATGTTTCTTTGCTTGAAGTTAATACAGTACGAACTTTTCTTCCCGATTTTTATGCCGAAAGTTAAAACGGTGCAAAATATTAGTATTTTACTGGCATCGTGCGTCGACATATTCCATACAGTCTGCTCAAAAGTATATCGTATCTAGTGCTCATAATAACTCATGACGAAATATATCTCTATAAATAAAAGGCAATCTGTGAGTCGATGTGTGACTGTTCCCTATGCACGCCTACATTTTTTAAGCTACGCCATTCAAACTTTCTAGGGACACATATCTCCAGGAAAGCCAGGTCGACACATACATTTTGAGTTTTAGTTCAGCAATTTTCCCTTTCGCCCTTTTTGGCCAATGGACACCATTGTTTA